>CM076573.1:981846801-982139301 GCA_034641835.2 Pinus albicaulis | reverse complement strand
TGTGAAGTAATGTTGTTATATAATTTGTTTGGCTTTTAAAACTTAAGTTTTGGATAGTTGAACTACTAGTAATGTTGTCATATATAAATTAATGTTTTTCTTTTGAACTACATTTGGCATGTGAAGTAATGATGTACATTATAATTTGTTTTGTTTTTAAAACTTAAGTTTTGGATGGTTGAAGTACATTCGGAATGTGAATTAATGTTGTGATCTATAATTTTTTGTTAAATTAAAGGTTAAGTTTTTGATGGTTTTAATCTACATTTGGCATGTTATATAATGTTAAATGTTTTTATTGGATAGTTGAACTATAATTGGCATGGCATGTGAAGTAACGCTGTGATATAATCAAAGAGTTTTTAAAACTCAAGTTTTGGATGGTTTCAATCTACATTTGGCATGTGATATAATGTTAAATGTTTTTATTGGATAGTTGAACTACAATTGGCATGACATGTGAAGTAATGTTGTGATATAATCAAAAAGTTTTAAAACTCAAGTTTTGGATGGTTGAAGTATATTTGGCATGTGAAGTAATGTTGTGATCTATAATTTTTTGTTACATTTAAAGGTTAAGTTTTGGATGGTTTCAATCTACATTTGGCATGTGATATAATGTTAAAAGTTTTTATTGAATAGTGGAACTATAATTGACATGGCATGTGAAGTAATGTTGTGATATATAATCAAAAAGTTTTTAAAAATCAAGTTTTGGATGGTTTCAATCTACATTTGGCATGTGATATAATGTTAAATGTTTTTATTGGATATTTGAACTACAATTGGCATTGCATGTGAAGTAATGTTGTGATATAATCAAAACGTTCTTAAAACTCAAGTTTTGGATGGTTGAAGTACATTTTGCATGTGAAGTAATGTTGTGATCTATAATTTTTTGTTAAATTAAAATTTAAGTTTTGGATGGTCGATCTACATTTGGCATGTGATATAATGTTAAATGTTTTTAGTGGATAGTTGAACTAGAATTGGCATGACATGTGAAGTAATGTTTTGATATAATAAAAAAGTTTTTAAATGTCAAGTTTTGGATGGTTGAAGTACATTTGGCATGTGAATTAATGTTGTGACCTATAATTTTTTGTTAAATTAAAAAAGTTAAGTTTTGGATGATTGATCTACATTTGGCATGTGATATAATGTTAAATGTTTTTATTGGATAGTTGAGCTACAATTGGCATGACATATGAAGTAATGTTTTGATATAGTAAAAAAAAAATTAAAACTCAAGTTTTGGATGGTTGAAGTACATTTTGCATCTTAAGATTGCTTTTGATCTCTACATACTCTTCTCCTGTTTGAGTGAAAAAATTTCCAATGGGAAGAACATAACTTTTCAATGTAAAAAACCATATCAATTGAGCTCTAATTGAAAAAAGAGTAAAGAAAAGTTAACGTGCCAACAAGACATGTCAGCAAAATAACATTCGTGGTTGTCATTTTTATTGGAATAGTTAAATCATATTTTAAGGATTCTCCATCCAAAAAAAAATTCAATGAGGAGAATCCCTAATATGATTTAGTTATTCCAATAAAAATAACAACCAAGGACGTTATTTTGTTGGCTTTTTAGTTTTTTTTAGTTTTTTTTTCAAATAGAGCTCAATTGATATGGTTAGTTGGAATGAAAAGATATGTTCTTTTCATTGGAAATTTTTTTCACTCAAACAATAGTATGTAGTATGTAGAGATCAAAAACAATCTTAAGATTACTTTCAAGTACAATCAAGTGTTCCAAACATTTTCCCACATGTGATACCTTCATTGACCTCTAAAAAGTAGTTCATGGGCTATATGTTTTGCCTCTTTCCCATATAAATCCCTTTAATTTTGATTGGAAATATAAGAAGTAGATATATGTTTGTTGAATTCGGGTCAATGTCATTAATGCACTCAACTAGGTAGCCTTGTTGATTTATAAATTGGTAAATTGATGACATTCATTTAATTGAATTCTAAAACATATATATTCAGTTGCCTCTTTCACATATAAATCCCTTTTATTTTGATTGGAAATATAATAAGTAGATATATGTTTGCTGAATTGGGGTCAATTTCATTAATGCACTCAACTAGGTAGCCTTGTTGATTTATAAATTGGTAAATTGATGAAATTTAGTTAATTGCATTCTAGAACATATATATTCAGTACATGAAACATTTTTCATCAATGCACATGGGAAAAATACTTGAACAATTAATTGCATTCTAGAACATATATATATATCCAATACGTGTACAACATTTTTCATCAATGCACATAGACCATATCCAACCATTGGACGGACAAATTTTGTACTAGATTTTTAATCAGGAATACAGATGTGGGTCAAATCGCACCTAAAGTTGGAGAAGTGCTCTGAGTCTCTTGTCTGAAAGGAATCTTCGTACAAAACTATACTCTGGATGATTTATTTACATTGTGGATACTTTTTACCAGAAAATCCCACAAGAAAAGCTGGGCATGCATTCAGTTCGTGTAAATATCCAGTACGTGCAACATTTTTCATCAATGCACATAGAAAAACTACTTTTAGTTAATTTCATTTTAGAACATATATATTGAGTACATGAAACATTTTTCATCAATGCACATAGTAAAACTACTTGAACAGTTAATTGCATTCTAGAACATATATATATATATATATATGCAACATTTTCCATCAATGCATGTATAGAAAAGCTACTTTCAGTTGATAATAGAGTGTGCATGTACCAAAACAATTTGTACATGTGCAAACACTTGCACAGATAACATAACAAGGCAGCTGAATTTTTAATTGAGTACTGGAAGTTCTAAAACATTTAATCCAAAGTGAATAAATTGTTGGGTAGTTCAATCAAATAAATTTCCAATGGAATGCCATCTTCAATAATCCGTTCATGATCGGATTTCGACATTTTCCATTTCTTAATTTTCATTTTTTCTTTGATTGAGCTTCTATCAACTTTATGAGTGTTGCACACACCAAGTGACTATATTGAAAACTTATCAAATCATGTTCATAGTCTTCAAAGTAAAAAAAATCCTCACTTTGATTAGTTTGTCTGAAAAAATAACCTTTCAGTATAATAGATCCTCTTTCATATGGAAATCTGTGATCATTATAGTTTTATAATAATTTCATTTTTCATTTAGTGCAACGCATCAAATAATACTTCAACTTTTCATCATTGTCACTAGGTGCAATTACAGCAAAAACATCTCCTGCACAATAAAACAAACTTAACAAAATTATACATATTTAAATTTATTTCTAGATCTTTTTCATTAGAAAGCAATTCAAATGTTACCTTCTCTAACAAGATCAGAATCTCGATCACCATTGGATGATATTGTAGTCTCCTCTGATTGCATTTCTTCAAACATTGAAATGGACATTTTACCCTTTGTATTTAGCTTTGTATGTTTCCAATATTTTACATACATTTTGTTTTCACAAACATCATTGGATTTTGTGTTGTCTATGCAAACATGACAAAAACAAGAATATTTTATTTTATCCAATGCAAACACATTTCTGGACGACTTTGTTTTAATAGAATGCAATTTTCGAGTCCCTTTTATTGTTTCAATGTCATTTCCAATTGATCTATCTACGTCTTCAATCCCAATATGCCAAAAAAAAATTTATATGGAAAATTTAAAGAAGCATGTAAATATGATATCAAAACTCAATCAAAGATAATCATTATGATAAATGTACACTATTTAAAATTAGATATCTAATAAAAATTAAATTGAATGTACCTTCGCACTTCCCTTAATCAGTTAGTCTCATGGCTTCGAGTAGTGATGCACCATTGAACAACTTCTTTCACGTCCACAATTCAACTTGCAGAGGGGTTCATTTCATATCTTTGAAGTGCTTGTTTTATGCATGCCCCTGCACCATCATGTTGTCCTTTTCCATGGCCAGTCTCAAAGAAATTCCAACAATGTTTAATGTAGGTTTTCTTATGAAGACAACACAACCAAAAGAATGATCGTGCAGATTTGAATTGACCTACGCATCTGTCTGACCATATCCAATGTTCATTGAATTTTATTCCACATTTTTTCAAGGAATATTAAATTTTTCCAAAACAATGTTGTACAAAATATGTATCAGGTGTACGATCGTCACTGATATAAAAGTGATATTCTTTAATAATATGTCAATTTTCACTGGTTTTTTCTATATGATACACATTTTGTTTAGCATGTCTATATAGAATATGGACGGGCATGGAGACTTCGTCAGAGTGATAATATTCACTCTGAATTTCTTTTTGTGGAACAAATGTTTAGTTTTATGTAAAATCAATTACTGACAAAATGGTCCCTAGTGGAAAAAATTCACGGGATTTTTTTGAATTGCAAGTGTTCCATCGAGCTCTATGGTTATGCTTGGTGTATTTGTAAATTTCTGCCTCAAACTTTCTCAAAAAGTCTGTCACAAAAATTTCTTCTTCTCATAATTCAATTCTTTTAACATTGTTTGCACCTTGAATCGATGTATGGATATATTCATATCTCTTCCATTTATCTTTCACGTTGGACAATGATTGATCATTTATATTAGTACTATATTTGTTTGAAATTTATTCAAATTTCCACAATCATCACATTTTTTACCACCAACACATTTCTTTTTGTAAAATAGTTCATCACTTTCTTTTTCACATAGAATTTGAGATATGAAATCATGGATAGTGGAAGGAGGAGGTGAATCCTTCCAAAATATTCTACCAAAATCAAGGAATGTGTCATAATATAACTCAAATTCCACATGATAATGGCAACAACAAGTGTCGCGTACGGTGATAGCTTTTACATACGATGGTTTTTTTTGAACAAAATCATTGATTGAAACATGAATTTCACAATTCTCTTCTTCAAACTTGTTGAACAACTCTATCTGAGTGGTTTCCAAGAAATGATTTTCATGTTCTTCTTACTGATTTCGTGCTATTCTTCTTCACATCACATGCCTTGCAGTTGGCGAAACACGCGAATTGTTCTTTCAATATTCATATATTATTATTATTTTTAAATTTTCTCCAAGTCTATCTTTGTATGGTTGCCTACAAATAGCTGTCCAACAATCAATTTCATCATTTACATCTATTTGCAATTGAAATTTCCTATGTTTGTGCAAATTTTTTCGCGAGGTTCCTAATGCTTGTGCAATATATTTTACCAAACGATTCTCTTTAGTACTTGATGAAACCACTACCATATGTATTGCTCTACGTACAACTGAAACATTTTTTTTCTAGACCTTCTGATTGAATTTATAGCACTATTTATATTTTGTATCACATTTTCCTTCACTTTTTTTTTATCTTTGGTTGATTTTTGAATGCCCAATAAAGTCGTAGCTTCTTTTAATTTCTTTAATGATAGGATACCTTCCGACATTTGGGCTTGAAATGTCACCTTTTCCTTCATGAAATACTTATAAAAAATGTGGTTAACATGATATCGTATATAATGGTCAGCTTTTTTATCTCCATATGTGTGAGTGTCAACGTTTTCTAACATCTTATCATCAACATTGATTTCATCTGTACATATTCTAATGAATAGTACATAATAAGTTTACATATTCAATAAATAACTAAATTAATAAATATATGTATAATTTCAATAATACGTGCATGTGTTCAACATATATATATACACACACACCTTGTGATTCAATTTCTTCACTTGAATTTCTTTCAACATTTTCACCATCTTCAATCATTGGTTCAATATCTTTTTCACTTTCTCTTTCAAAATTTTGTATCTCATTATCAATGTTTTGAGGAATATCTCTCTATTTACATTGCAAAATATTTTTCAAACTAGTTCATCCAATAAAAAATAAGCTTCACATTTTACACTAGCAAAATTTTAAATATATCAAAATCATAGTATTTACATTTACATACCTACTTGAAATTCTAGTTGAGGTTGATTTTCCCCTTCAATATTTGAGAGTGCTTCTATCTTTCTTTTGTGATATTGTCTCGTATCTTCTCTAAGTTCCTCAGGGTCTCTTTTTCGATCATATTTTCTTGTACAATTCCTTCAATTTCCCATGATAATAGAGTATGAAGTTCAACAAATTTCCTTCAAAAATTGAGAAAAAAACTCAATTAAAAAAAAAATCACAAAAGATTTAATTTAAAAAAAACCTCATTTTAAAATTTTTTCAAAAAAATACATACTCCTATCCGAAACAAACACTGTAAAAAATTCGAGAAAAAAATGTCCTATAAAAATGAAATGAAGCTCAAAATATTTCCTTCCAAGTCCTACAAAAAATTTCATTTAAGAAGTTAGACAAAAACTCAATTTAAAAAATCATTACAACAGATTTACTTCAACCCAACACACGTACTCTAAAAAAATGTCACTTCAAAAAATGGCTAAAAAAATGTCCATTGAAAATTAATTCCAACTTCATAAAAAATGCCACTTTAAAAAATACTTGAAAAAATATCACTTTAAAAAATACTTCCAAAAAATGTTCAAAAAATGTCCTTTCGAAATTAAGCCCAAATCCATACCTTCAAAAATAATGAAAATTAAGCCCAAATCCATACTTAAAAAAAAAATGAATCCCAAAATCCATCCAAAAAGCTTTATCACATACCTCCAAGAAAATTCTTCAAAAATGTTCATTGAATGTACCTCCAAGGAAATTCTTTAAACCTGCGAAAATAATGAATGCCTCCAAGAAATGTCCTTTGAATTTACCTCCAAGAAAATTCCTTAAACCCAAAACATTTTTTTGCAAAATCAGATCAAGACCTTTGTAAAATCAGACCAAATGTGCGAAAATAATGAATGCTTTCGTGGAAAATTATATTTTCGCGAAATGTTTTTTTGGAGGGGCTCGGTAGTATTTTCTGGCAGGTGGAAAGTTAGGTTGAAGTTCAGCTGAACTTTGTATAAAAAGTTCGACCAAACATTTATGTCGTTTAAATTAACGGGCTGTCGGTGCAAAAAATAGTTTGGCCGAACTTGTTTAAGAGTTTGGCCGAACTAACACTTCACCAGTTACACAGAACCAAGCTCTGAATACGTATCTGCAACTTTGGACTGATTAAACTTGATGAAACATTCTGAATTAACAGTCGGAACCAAGACAAGAATTTTCATAATCGAATCTACTTTTAGGAAATATAACTTTTATGGAATTTCATAAATATTTACTAATTTTAATTAAATTTGTAATAAAATGGGTGCAAACAATTTCTGAAGGTCGTTGTGATTTAGTGAAATCAAAATTTTTTATCTTCCAAAATACATTGTAAAAAAATTGAAAAAATTATGGTACATTACATTGGTCTGTCGTCTTTAATGGGTAGTTTTTAGATTTTTAGTTTATAACTTATATGTTAAGAAATTTCTTGCGTCGCGAAGCATATTCAAAATATGCAGTTTTTTCATATTGGACCATTTCAAAAAATTCTAGTAATTATGGTATGCATCCATTTGCTTTGTAAATATGATGAAAATGAATTAGACTCTATCTAGATTATTGTAACACATTTTGTTTCTCAAAAACAAAAATTTTCAAAGAATACAACATTGCGTATTAACATGACTTCTTATGAATCTATTGATTGTTAAAAAACATGGACTCAAAGAAACACTAAGTTGACATATCAAATGTGTATAAAAAAATTCCAAAAAATAAATAATAGAAAGCTAACAAAATTTCTGACAACTTTTATTTTTATCACAAAATGAAATTCTAAACAGAATTTTTTTTTTATCTTGTAGAAAGTTGAAGAACAAAAAAAAATGAAAGTTTTTTCTCAAAAAAGGGAAAAAAGTCTAACCCAACTTCACATTTTCACCTAGCGTTGGATTTGAGGAAGGAGCTGGCAAATAAAAGATAGTTCTAAGTGATTGTATGGTACCATCGTCATGGGGGTGAGATCCCCTCCTACCAGAATGTAATGAAAGGGGAATACTGTGGAAAACAGACAAGATTCCAAGGAGGGGTCGGCCCTAACCTAGTACCTGTTTTAGGAGCCCAATGGTAGGCAAAGACCAAAGTCCAATTCTTACCAAGAGCCACAAAGAAGCCACACTTTGTCATTCCGGAAAAAAAATTGGACCAGTGTCGAATTCATATGAAGGACCACACCTTAATCTGTAAATTCATAGGCATCTAACCAACTAAGAAGAATTTAATCAAATGGATCCAGTTAAAACGACAACCTAAGGGCCATATGGATTTCAAATTTGGGCCAAGACATGTTTTTATAGTGATCTTCACTAACCTCGTAGATAAAGAAGAATTTTTGAAGGAGGCCCATATTTCTACTCTAATGCAAGGTTATTTCTGAGGCAATGGGAAGAATGCTATAACCCTAACCAAAAAAAATTCCTAGCAGCACTTATCTGGGTGAAACTCTTTGCATTTCCAGTTGATTTTTGGGACACAAAAATGCATTAAGGTATTGGCAACTCCCTTGGTAGCTTTGTTAAAACAACAAAAACTACTCGTTTTGGAAGGTATATATCATTTATCCTCATTTGTGTTTCTATGAATATCACAGAGCCCTTACTAGAATCGATATAAATGGAATATGAAGGATAAATCTGGAAACATCTTCCGGATTATGAACATATTCCCTTTAGGTGTCGGAAATTTCATAAATACAACCACTTATTCAAAATTTCCCTCTTAATAAGTTAGACCAAATGGAGGTGAAGCAACCAGATGGAGGAGGAGGATCATTAGAGAAATATGATGAATTCGATATAGTAACTAGTAGGAGGAGGAACAAAAAATCGCATGAAAACCAGACCGATAGCCAAACTAAATAGAAGAGTAGTCAAAAAAGGTACGAAATACTACAAGAAACAGGAGAAAAATCAAAATAATTTCAAGAGACCAACGAAGAAGGTCAGGGTCATATAACTCAGAAAGCTATGAAAGACAAAAAAAAGAGACAATCAGAACCAAAAGACAAGGAAGATCAATTGCAAATGGTGGAACAATCAACAATGGAAGTGGACACAACCAAGGATGAGTTAAGCACGGAAGAGGTGGTGTTAAAAAAATTGTTGCAAGAATGGAGAAAACTAGATGATAGATTTATACCAAAAGACCAATACATGACCTCCCAAAAACAGAGACAGATAGAAATGGAAAATACCCTGAGTTCACAGAAAGGAAAATCTCAAGAACCTAGCACCTAAGCCAAAGGAGGAAAGAATATGGGATGAAAGAATTTGCAGGAATCTATTCAAATGGTTTGGGAAATGTCAGTAAATTATGGGAGGGTAATACTGCTATTAGCGGTATTCCAACAATTACACAAAATTTCCCAATGATAGTGCTCTCTTGGAATATGAGAGGCATTAATAGCAAGGGTAAGAAAAGAATTTTAAAATAAAGACTAAATACAAATAGGCCACACATGATACTCCTTCAAGAAACCAAAGTCTTAGGGAAACACTTGAGGAAATCCTAAATTTTCTGAAACCACATTATGAAGTAGTAGCCATAGAATCGAGAAGCAGTGTGGGTGGCATAGCTATTGTGTGGAATTTAGTGGAGATTATGGCAGAAGGATGGATAGGATTACCTTGCATTTTAACTGGAAGGTTTAGGAAAATTAGAACGAATGATTTGATTCTAATTTCATCTATCTATGGTCCTCATATTACAGGAGTAAAGGAAAAATTCCTTCAGAGTATAAGAATGTTAAAGAATATGAATAATGAGAAGTACTTCCTAATAGGAGGTGATTTCAATATAATCCCAATTTTGGGAAAAAAAAAGGAGGTATACGAAGAGAAGAACCTGAAATGGAGTTATTCAGGGTTGTGTTAATAGACTTGCACCTAGTTGAAATTCCGAATGTTAATGGAAAGTACATTTGGAACAATATACGAGGGGGTGAACATCAAGTAGCGTCAAGTTAGGATAGGTTCTTCTCATCTGAAGCCCTTGCAAGTAGTCATGCTTTTTATGAGGCCTCAATCCTTCCTTGTTTGGGATCAGATCTCTGGTTGATATGTTTAAAAGTAGACATAAAACAATGTAATAAGAAAAGACCATTCATATTTGAGGCATTATGGCTAAGGGATACAACCTTCCTTGACAAGGCCAAGGGATGGTGGGAATTAGGCCAAATCCAAGGATGGAACAAGATTCATTCCTTCCAACTTCGAATAAAATATTTAAAGCAAAAAATAAAGAAATGTAACAAAACATAGTTTTTCAATATACAACAAGATAAGGAAAATTTATAGGTTCGTATGAAACAAATTGAACAACGAATGATATTACATGGGTGATCAGAGACCCTTGTGATGGAGGAAGGAATTCTTCTATGTAAACTAGAAAAACGAATAAAGAGAGGGGAAATACTATGGAGAAAAAAATCTAGAATACAATGGCTAAGAGAAGGGAATAGAAATACTAATTTCTTTCATAAGGCAATGATTCAAAGAAGACAACACAATCATATCTTCTCCCTCAAAGATCCAGGACGTAAAAAGTTGGTTCAACATTAAGATATGGAGGCCTTGCTGGTGAAACATTTTAGTGATATTTTGACGGAACCTGATCATCATAGAACAAAAGAAATTGAAAACACCATATAATCAGTTGAGAACATAAATTGGAGCTTTTACGGGAAATTATGCTTGAAGAGGTAGAATAATTTGTAAAAGTCAGAGAAAAAAATAAAGCCTCGGGACCAGACGGTTTCAAAGAAAAATTATACCAGGTATCATGGTCATTCACCGGTTGAGACATATTGGAATAAGTGGAGGAAATGTGCCAAACCATAAAGGTATATCCAACCCTCAATTCCACTTTTATTTTGTTAATTCCTAAATAGGATCATTATGATGAACCAGCCAGTTCTTGACCAATAGCTCTATGTAATTTTATATATAAAATCTTTTCCACTATTATCGTGAATCACCTTAAGCCAATTCTTCCAACTTTAATCTCTCTGGAGAAGACTACTTTTGTGAAATGTAGAAAAATCCTTGATGGAATAATCATAGCTCAGGAAGAAATTCACTCCCTCAGAACCCTAAAATCAAAAGGTATGATGATTAAACTTGACCTTTCCAAAGCATATGACCGTCTTAGCTGGAATTATCTTAAAACTATTCTTTACGATTTTGGCTTTGATTTGAGATTGAATCATTGGAACTTGTATTTTATTTCCTGTCCTAATTACTCAATTCTGCTTAATGGAGTTCCGTCTGATCATTTCAATGACATCCATGGTTTGAGACAAGGTGATTCGTTATCTCCTTTCCTCTTTATTATTGTTGTGGAAGGTCTAGGAAGATACATAAAGAATAAGGTAAATGGAGGTCACCTTAAAGGTTAAATCTGGGGTACCTCAACCTATCCCACCAACATTTTGTCGATGATTTTATGATTTTTTTCCAAGAAAATATTAAATAATCCAATGCAATTTTATCCATTCTCAAGGATTTCATGGTTGCCTCTGGTACTCCCATAAACAATGACAAATCGGGTGTTTTCTTCTTTAATACCAATCCACTGTCTCAACAATTTTTGGCACACACTCTGGGGTTCAACATAAGATCCCTTCCCATGAAATATATAGGTATCTCTCACAACCTTAATTCCCTCAGGGTTTCCTGTTGGAAATATCTTTTAAACCACATCCAATCTCAGCTTCAGAATTGGACCTTTCGGGCACTAAATTCTCCTAGTTGTGTTGTTCTTGTTAAAGTGGTTTTACAATCTACCCTATCTACCAGCTATCGGTATTGGAAGCCCCTAGATCTAGTTGTAGTGATATGGCTAATATTTTTTACAAAAAATTGTGGTTAGGATCCCAAGCTCGTAAATGGGTTCTTCTCTCTTGGGAAAAACTCATTAAAATGAAAAAAGAAGGAGGCCTTGATTTAAGGGACCCGTATATGTTGAATCGGGTTATGGGAGTAAAGCTCTAGTGGAGATGGATACAAGGAGGCAGATATTTGTGGAAAAATATTTGGGAGAAAAAATATGCAATGCCATTATCTAATACAAGAAAATTAAAGGTTAAAAGCACTCCAAAAGGATTGGCAATTTGGAACATAGCAGCTTCAAACAAACAATTTATTAGGGAACACAACTTTTTGGAAATTAGGGGAGGTAAAACTGCTCGATTTTTGGAAGATTCATGGCAACAAAGGGAGAAATTATTCAATAGAATAGATCTCTGAGAGATATTTTTTTTCACTAATCGGTTGAATATCAAAACAATAGATCAATTATGGGATGAAGGGATAGACCATCAATGGAGGAAATGGAAACTAAAAGAATAGTGGAAAAATGCTCTAGATACTCATTAATGGAAGAGCTATGAAAACGAGTTAAAATCTAGAAAATTAATTGCAGTGATGGGAGAAGATATCCTTAGATGGGGGTATAGAATGAAAGGGATGTTTACAATTCAAGAAGGATACAACATTAAAACTAATAATATACAGACTCTAGAAGTACCCCTTTGGCAAAAAATGTGGTCTGCAAATCATTGGCTGAAAATTGAATATTTTTTGTGGCTAGTTAGACATGGAAAGATACTTACATGGGATCATTTGTAGAAGCGTGGAATATAGGGTTCGTTTGAATGCAACATGTGTGGGAAGCATATTGAAACAATCAAAAACTTGTTGAATAAATGCCCTATAGCGGAACATATGTGGCATAACCTCTCCTTTCTTTTCCAACAAACAGATAGAGACACAATGAGTATGAGGCAAATAATTGAAGCTTGGAGAAAAGGGGGATATCAATGCCTAGTTATTAATAAATCTTGCGCACTTTATATAGGCTTCCTTATGTGGGCAATAGGGAAATAAATGGAAAAGAGAACGTTCAAAGAGGAGAGGAGACAGACAGAAGAGACCTGGAATACCATTATGAAGAATATAAGAGAAACCATCCTTGCTAAAAAATGGCATCAGGATGACTGGAAAGTGAATGCAAACGAAGCTAGAATTTTGGAAAAATTAAACTTCAAATCCCAAATTCTAGCCCCGAATTCTTGGAAACAAAAAGCCATGATATATCATTTAGGGGATAAATTCAGGGTTCCCCAACAAGGCTTCCTCAAAATCAATTATGATGGCACTTCAAAAGGTAATCCTGGCCAAGCAGGAGCAAGAGAAATCTTCAGAGATTCTCGAGGTCAAATAAGAAGGATATATGCGATAGAATTTGGTTTTTCTACAAATAATGAATCTGAGCTAACTGCGGTCAAACAAGGCCTCCTGATAGTAAGAAGAGAGCAGTATAATAAGCTTGTAGTGGAGGGCGGCTCAACTATGGTAACATGGATTCTCCAAAGGCTATAGCAAGGATCACGGTGAGAAAAAATAAGTTGAAGTTGGAGAAAAACATGGCTAATTCAAGAAATTAAGGACCTTCTACTAAGTATGAACTACATGATTTTGTCTCACATCCGTAGAGCTGGAAATGCAACAACTATTATTTTGGTGAACTAGGGGTGTAATCACGAAGGAAAACAACTAGAATTCACTAGGATAGAATGGTTTAGGAGGCGGGGCTTCAAACTTTGTAGTGGATAGTGGACAAAGACAACAATGAAAATCAAAATCCTCGATCGCGGTGCCAGGTGTACTGAGGAAGGGGTTAGGTGGCAGGAGGCCGTGCAGGCCACACGGTGAGTTCACGACAACACAAGGTGAGAGATGTGGGTGGCTTCACCCACGTCGTATAATAATGACATTAAATTCGTACGACAAACAACTCATGATGTCAGGTTTTGGGGAAAGCGTCGGCATGGGCGGAAGAAAAGACAAGCTAAGGTTCATATGTTATTCCCTTTGTGGATGTCTGTTGAGTAGGTAAAGAAGGTAGTCGAGCAGAAGGTAGGTGAGCAGGTGAAGGAATTGGTAGTAGTTGCGTGTTGCTTCCCTAGGTATGTTTTTAGTTTCCTTCTTAGTATGATTGTATTTGCGGGGAAATAAGACTTTGGTCCGTTTGTTTCATTTCTTTTCTTTGTGTCTAGAATGTAAGTGATTCACCCTGGTTTTTATAAGACAAATGTTTTACGGGATGCTCAATTAAATTATGCATGGGATTTTATCGTTATTAGACCATGGATATCTGATAGGTATGGGTGCTGGGTTTTAAGTTTGCATGAAAATTATGTTCTGGTCTTTCTCCATGGTTTTAATTTTGTATCAATATTCTGTTATGTTCTCGTTGGTTGTGTTAATTCCAAAATTTTGGGTTTGAAGAATGCAGGTGAGGTGGCAGGAGAAAGTGTGGGGGAATACTTGAATCCCAACCCATCTTTTCATTTGAATTGCTTGAATAACCTTGAATGTTTGTTTATTAGCTTTGCATGTCAAGATTACAGAGTCGTATATCAATTCCATGCCTCTAATTGTCAAATTCTCATCTTAGTATAGCCAATCCATGGTAGTCAAATTATGAGTCCACCATCTCAGTTCCACTGGATAGCCAACAATTTCAGGGGCTATATCGATCACGGACATAGTGAGGTAGGTCAATATCTTTGTCCTGTTTGCCAATTCCACTGTTCGGCACGACAATTTCATGAAATTGCATTCATGGCATATAATCATACCTTGGGGGCTAGAGTTCCATATGGTAATGTTGATAATGTTAAGGGAAACTTGCATGGTAAGCTAAATTCCGGGTTTTTTTTTGGGGGGGGGGGGGCTAATTCTATTACCACACACAGTGAGGGTCCATTCTCAGGTTGCATAAGAGAATCTTATCAGGTTTCATTCTTGAGTTGCATGTGTAAATATTATCAGGTTTTGTCTTGGGGTCTTAGTCATTATCGGTTCTCTGTCTCAGTGTTTGTGGTGAATGGGAACATATAATTTCTACAAGGCATGCTCCTGCATGTTAATCATGTAACTCCTGAGAAGAGTATATATAACAAAATGTGGAAGGTTGAGGCTCCTTTGTGTGGCCATGTTATAGAAACTGAAATCAATGCGAGTTGTACACCGTTCTTAGGTCACCCAATTAGGTGTCGCAGTTTGCAAATTTTGAAATGCTCGGGGATAAAAGGAGAGGGACAGATGAATCACAACAAACGAATATGGTTTGGATGGTGACCACCAATAAGCAGGACGTTATCTTATATAATTTTACTAAATTCAATATTGCAATTTTGTTTCCTTCTACAGGTCTTGTTAGTACTCCTCATTCTAAAGCTACTATAGGTCAGGGGAGTACCCTAGTGTGGCCCAAGAAGACAATTCAGTTGATGGCCGAACACCACCAATCCAAAATGGTGAAAGGTAATCTACGAAAAAGGAGGATAAGGATAAAGGAAATCCAAATAAAGGAAAGTCAAAAGTGGGGCCAAGCAAGAGGGGAAGGAAGTTTGGGAGGGAAATAAAAGAGAACCTTTTCCACGCCTATGGGGTAGGTAAACCTGGCCAAGTGAAATATTTGATTTCAGGATGGGAGCAAGATAAAAAAACAAAAGTGGAATAATACATCTTCGAAGAAGAGATGGAGATGCTGACGAATCCGGGGGACACCAGGGGCAGACTTTCATTATTTAAACAATCCATAAATATATACTGGACAATGAAGTGCTTACTGGCCAAGGCCATTGTTAATGTTCAAGAAATAGGTGGAGATCTGAAAGCAACCTCTATTTTAGTAGAAATGCACAAGGACATACAAGAAATCCATCTCTTGCAACACCATCAGAATGTTTTCCTTGGTCGAATGGAACGCCAACTTCAGAGTATGAACCAAGTCGACATGCCTAGATAAAGCGTCAAGGACCCAACACCCATCAAATCATCAGATGACTAAGTTTTATGGTTCCTTATTTTTTGAGATGCAAAATATGAAAAGCATTTACTTTCTCGTTAAGTCTTTGGATGTAGTAGATAATAGACCTATGAATGTAGCTAGAGATAGATTTAAACTTTATCAAGTTTGGCTGGCCTATAACTCTATGATGTGGCAAAGAAACCTAGTTTACTACAAACAGATTGAGACCATCAAGTATATATTATAATTGTAACATGCTATTTTAATCAAATAAATAAATAAGGAAATACTATAAAATTTAAAATATATATATACAGATATAGATATAGATATAGATATAATCTAACGTGAACACCCAGGCAAACGTTAAAATATTTACTATTACATCAAATCAATTAATAAGTTGAAAAAGAACAACAAAGCGTTTAACCTAAATTTCTGGGACACGTGAATAGAGAAGGATGTCTGTGACTCGAAGTATATAGACGTAAATCTGCATATTCAAAGTGGTATTCATACATACAGATTATTATAATTTGACACTAGTATATCTTAATCTTAATCTGAATATATTTTAAATAATTGTAAAAATAATCCTAAAACTCATAGGAATCCAATTTCGTTATAAAATTTACAAAATTTCAATAATATTAACACAATATTAATTTATTTTTACTAATATATATTTTTTAATAAGTAAAATTGTTGTTTTTTTACTAAGATTATATATATCTATATCTTGTATGTTCTAAAAAGAATTACATCCTTAAAAATTAATATTAATTTTTTTATATATAAATACATTTTTTTATATAATATTATAAATATTATTTTTTCGGTTAATTTTTTATATATAAATAATTTTTTTATACAATATTATAAATTATTTTATATATATAATATTATAAATATTATTATTCTCATATTAATTTATAATGTTGCTCATAACATATTAAACATTTAGTAAATTACATAGTTTGTTTATGTTATTAAAATACAAAATTAACATCAACACCAATCTTATTTTTTATTAATCCTATAGAATTAATGGAACATTTCTCTTTATTGTTGATGCTCATTAAAATATAGATAATAAAAATAATAATAAATAATATGCATACCATCAAACAAAGACCATATATTCCAAGTTATAAGTTATAAAAATATAAGAAAATATGATATACCATGCCAAAGTACTATGTAGTGCACATTTTCCATTAGTACATTAAATAATCCTTAATTATATAATTATTTTATTTTTTATTATCAATTTGATATAATTATTAATATAATTATTTAATTAAAATTGGTTAATAAATATTTTAAAGTGTTAAACATCATTATTAGTATAATTATATAAATTAAGTACTTTATAAATGTTTATATGCATCAATCCATAATAAATATCAAAACTTATGCAAAATTTGTGTGTCAAGAATGCAATGTCCAATGTTCACCCATATTTAGGGATCATAACCTTGCTGCATTTTGAAGCTTATGGTTCCTAAAAATGGATGAAGTGCTCATCCAAATCCTTGAACATTGTAGTTTCTCCACAAATATTTTTTTAGAAATGTTGTGTACAACATGATCTCTAACTCTGAAAATATACTTTCTATGAATTCTATGAAGCATCAAAACACTTGTTACATAATACATTTCATATTTATAAAATTTAAAATGTCATAAAAATAACTAAATTATAACTTTGTTTTAAATTATTATTATTAATAATAAATAACTACAAAAGTAATATATAATGAAAATCTTATCCTAACTTTTCTTAGCATTTCTTATGGTGAATGTTGCCAAAATCTTTTAGATATTTTTAAGAATAATAAGTTCAAATTGTTTATTTTACAAAGTTAAAGAACCCTCTGGGTTTTTAGGGCGTTGAATATATTTATGCATTCAACAAATCATTCACATAAATATATGTACATTTAAAAAAACATATATGTAAGTTTAAAGAAACATAATTTAAATTTCTCTTTTAGGAGAAACATATGCACATTTTTAAATACATAGAGCAAGGTTAGGAATATTGCTTCTGTGATCCATAAATTGTGAAAAAATATCTTTCAGTAAAAATCACATCCAAATAAATTTGGTCGACGCGTTTCGAACCAGCCAGTGTGGTTCATCATCAGGACTTGATGAAAATCAATTCAGGAGCATCCACCAAAGGAGGATTTTAACCACGTTAAAACAATCAGTTAATTAAATCAAAGTCAGAAATAAAAAGTCAAAAATATATATATAAGAAGATTAAAGTTTATAACATGAAAATAATTTATTATTAGTTTTAATTTTAATTTCTATTTTTATTTTTACTTAATATACAATTGAAATTATTTAAATTATTCTAGAAGATTAAATAAATATAGGATTATTTCTATTAATAAAACATAGTTAAAATATTTATTTTGTTTAATATTATTTAAAAACATAAAGGATTAAAGGCTACTATAATATAATAAAATAAAATAAAATAAATTAAAATAAAATAAAAATAAAAATAAAAATAAAAATAAAATAAATAAATAAATAAATAAATAAAAATAGAATGAAAAAAATAATAATAATAATTAATTAATAATTTTAATTAATTTATATTATTAATATTTATTTATTTATATATTTATTTATTTACTTTTATTTATTTATTTAATTATTTATGATTATATTTGATTTTATTTTATAGATTTATTAAGTAAAAAATGAATACTAAATAATAATAATAATAATAATAAATAAATAAATAGGTAAGTTATAATATATAATTTTATTTTATTTTATTATTATTATTATCATTATTATTTTTATTTTTATTTTTATTTTATTTTATTTTATTTTATTTTATTTTTATTTATTTATTTATTTTTATTTTTTTTATTTATTTATTTTTTTAATTAATTTATTTATTTAAGAATGAAGAGCAGGAATCCAACACCTGCTAACCATCCACCCATCGTCCATGTTCAGGTTAAGAGGCCTCTTTTCAATTTCCAAGGCTTCTCGCAACTTGCGGTGGTGGAAATGGTTGATCTTCGCAATAACCTTAGCATCTTCAATGCAAATGTGAAGATTAGTCTTCTCAACATGCTCTGCTAGGGCCGAGGAGCGTGATCTATTATGCTTAAGGTCAGCGACATGCTCATGAATTCTTTGTTTAATAGACACACACCGAGCAGTATTTACATGCTAGTTCTCACCATTTCCCTGCTCAGAAGCTCGGGGTTTTCAACACCTTAGCTACCAGAGCCTTTAGAATCTCTGATGTAAACCATTTTGAAGGTGAAAAGGCTCATCTCCTCAAAGTTTTTAATAAAAATGGCTATAGTATAAGTCACTGCCTTAAAGCTTTTCAAAAAGCGGAGCGGGGTCCTAGAGTTAAGAAAAATCCTTGCGATCGATTATCTGGAGTTCACCTTCCGTTTATCCAAGGTACTACGGATAAAATCGCTAGGATCCTAAAGAGGTTTAATGTTTCCTCTTCGTTTAAACCCTACCGCACCATTCGTAGTTCCCTTAGATCTGTTAAAGACCCAATTTGCCCTAAGGATGGTAAAGGTGTGTACTTGATTCCATGCTCTTGTGGGACGCCTTACATTGGGGAAACGGGCCGGTCTATTAATCAAAGAATTCATGAGCATGTCGCCGACCTTAAGCATAATAGATCACGCTCCTCGGCCCTAGCAGAGCATGTTGAGAAGACTAATCATCACATTTGCATTGAAGATGCTAAGGTTATTGCGAAGATCGACCATTTCCACCACCGCAAGTTGCGAGAAGCCTTGGAAATTGAAAAGAGGCCTCTTAACCTGAACAGGGACGATGGGTGGATGGTTAGCAAGTGTTAGATTCCTGCTCTTCATTCTTAAATAAATAAATTAATTAAAAAATAATAAAAAAATAAAAAAATAAATAAAAATAAAATAAAATAAAATAAAATAAACTAAAAATAAAAATAAAAATAATAATAATAATAATAATAATAAAATAAAATAAAATTATATATTATACCTTACCTATTTATTTATTATTATTATTATTATTATTTAGTATTCATTTTTTACTTAATAAATCTATAAAATAAAATCAAATAAAATCATAAATAATTAAATAAATAAATAAATAAATAAGTAAATAAAAAAATATATATAAATAAATAAATATTAATAATATAAATTAAAATTAAAATTATTAAAATTAAATTATTATTTATTCATTTATTTTTTTTCATTTCTATTTTTTATTTATTTTATTTTTCTCCTTATTTTTATTTTTATTTTAGTTTTTTACTTATTTATTTTCATTTTTATATTTTTATTTTTATTTTTATTGTTTGTATTATTATAGTAGTATTTAATCATTTATGTTTTTAAATATTATTAAACAAAATAAATATTTTAACTATTTTATTAATGGAAATAATCCTATATTTATTTAATTTTCTAGAATAATTTAAATAATTCCTACTGTATATTAAATAAAAATAAAAATAGAAATTAATATTAAAAATAATAATAAATAATTTTCATGTTATAAACTTTAATCTTCTTATATATATTTTTTGACTTTTTATTTCTATGACTTTGATTTAGTCTAACTAGCCGTTATTTTTAACGGCTAGTTGGAGCTTCTCATATCTATTTAATTGGGTCTCCTGATCAGATTTTTCATCAAGTCCTGATGATGAACCACACTGGCTGGTTCGAAACGCGTCGACCAAATTTATTTGGATGTGATTTTTACCGAAAGATATTTTTTCACATAGAGCAAGGTTCTTAATCATGGAGATTTAGCTCTACTTTACAATGGAGATTCTTAATTTGTAAATAGAATTTACCACAATGTGATGCTATGATATTATGACTTATCATACAACATATCCAAACAAATCATAACTCCATGTAATGATTATTCATATGATATTTTTTAAATTAATTAATTTAATTAAAAGGAAAACACGACATAGTTTTTTTTGGAAATAAATGTGAAACTTTGATTTACTTATATTACTATGAATTTTTTACATAATAAATCTATATTATTTATAAATCATTTATTAATATAATTGAAATAAATTCGATAAACAATTCACATAAATTTTCAATTATAAAATTAGTAAATTTATCAAATTTAACATTAAGAAATTCTAGAAAATTGAAAATTCACATTAACATTTCATAAATTTATTAATTTTAATATTAATAAATTATAATAATATTTCAAATTGATAAGAAATGAGTTTAAAATCTTTTTAATTTGATTTTTTAAAAATTTTAATCAATTAAAAAAAATATTACATTAAAAACAATATTCTACAAAATAATTTGTAAATTTTTTTAATTCGTTTAGATGCAATCAACTATTTTAACAATAAAGTGTAAACAATATTACTCGTATGGTGTGGTCATTATTAAGATTAACATTCTTTAGTGTTTTCCAAAACAGAATTAAAATAATAATAATATTACAATTTAGTAATGGTTACTTTTCTTCATTATTTTTCGAAAATAATTTGTAAAATATTTTAATTATTTTAAATGCAATCCACCAGTTTAACAATAAAGTGTAAATAATATTATATATTATTTCTATGATTTGGTCATTATTGAGATTTTCATTTTTTGTGTTTTCCAAAATAGAATTAAAATAATAATAATATCACAATTTAGTAATGGTTATTTTTCTTTATTATTAAATATTCAAGTGTATAGAGGTGTAAAATCCCTTGAGATGCAAACATATTTTAGACTGATAATAGATTTGATTTCTCTAACCATTTGGTAGATGGTTATATGTAGCTGACATTGAAATATTTAATTATAATTCACATTCTCCATATTAAAATGTTAAAACAGACTCCTCATATTTTTCTCTGTAAGCATACATTTAATTATTTTTATTATTATTATTTTCTAAAATATTAAATATCAAATTCATATTAAGCATTGAAAGAATTACAAATATCCCTCACACATTGAATTAGAAAACAACTATTAATGAAGTATGAATATTCTTAATCTTTCTCTTTCTATATATGTTTCATGTTAAAAATTTTTATTAAACTTGTGTATTGACATAACTTATTTACAATAAAATACTTTTTTTAATTAATATATTGTTATTTTAAATATCACATGTAAACTAACTTAGAATAAATTAATATCAATAATACTATTTCTTCCTTATAGTGAAAACTAAATCAATTTTTTTTACTCATCTCTATATTAGAAATGATATTTCTTCCTCATACTAAAACCTATTTTTTAAAAACTTTCAATTACTTTATATCATTATATAATGTTATGTAAAATTGAGGTGGAAATTGAAGTATTTAGTTATGGTCGAAAATAATTTATTCTGTTATTACTATTTTAAATTTAAATTATTATTTCACTAATTTTAAATGTAACTTTGCATAATTTCCCATACTAGGCTAGGTTGTAAAGTGCCTCTCCATGCAATAAAAAAAAAAAAAATGTATGAGTACTATGAATGATAATCAATTCTTTTGAGTGTGTTTTTTTAGAGAAAGGGATAGTATGTAGATTTTACTTATTTAAGTAATAGTCCAATGAGATAGAAAAACGTTAAATTTGGATTATAGTTGTCAATTTTATTCTTGTAGCAGTTAGCTAATTGTACTATAACTTCATTATATTCTATTTCACTTTCATTATGGCAGGAAAAACATGATTATAAATTTATTTTTAATTTTCATGAATCTCTAAATAGAATACGATTTCTATTATAGGAGAAGTTAAATTTTAACACAATAAATCCCCAAAGTAGATCCATTTGAAGCATATATACTGCAAAAATAGTTTACATGATTCACTTTTTGTCAATAATATAACATTTGCAAGTGTTCATGGATGCATCCTTAAAAAAGAACCCATGCAAGTGTTCATGGATGCATCTTTAAAGGAGAACCCTCTAGGACTCCTTGTCTCGTTACTTGCTCCTCCAAAATATAGAGAAATCAGAATAACATTAAATCCACACCTTTATTGTAACTTTAAAGGAAATTATGATAATCTAGTTACTTACCAACATAAAAAAGCTACTACTAGGGAACCAAGGTCTCCAGTTTTTTCTATATTGTTTATTTAATGGATGCAATAAATGCTAGCAATTGAACCTATAATGTGATAATATTTCCTTCATATAACCTCACGAATATTTGAACACTACACTATCCACTCCATCACACTCATCTCTACTAGTAGTGTAGTCTCATGGAAAATCATCAAGCACTTAGCAAAGCCTCCTCAAATTAAGCCTATCCCAATAATGCTATGTATTAGAAATTTTATAAAATTATTGATAGGAAAGAATTTCATCGGCACTTTATGGGCAAGAATTTCATAAAACAATTATCCTCCAAGAATTTCATTAAAAATTGGCATGCATCCACATGTCAATAAAATTTTATCCATATACTAACTAATAGAACCAACCATAATAAACCATTTGGTCTCCTACAAAATCTCTAAACATTTATAATATCCCATGATTTATCATATAAAATTAAAATGGAGAAGTTATCCATCTCTTTAGTGCCACAACCTTCTAAAAGTTAGTAAGCTAGTTTATTTCCCATCTCTACATTACACATCTATGCCACCATTCCCAAACATTAAGTTTGCAATGAAAAGTATATGATACCGCTTGTCTCTCTTATTATAACACAAATCAGTGGACTTAGATAGAGATCAATGACACATATAAGAGTTTCAAAATTTTTATGCTCTCTAATTTAAATTTACAAATCAACTATATTTTTTATAAGATGAGCATAAATATATTTTAATTATGAATTTACCAAATTTTGAGAAGGAATGAATCTTTTGATGTCTAAACCATTTTTTAAACACAACTCAATAAAATATTTTATCCCTTGATATTTAATAAATTCGAAATTATAGTATATCTAAATTAATTATAATAAAACTTATTATAACTAAAAACTATATAAAAATAATTAATAAACGAAGTTAGATGAAATGACCTTTTTTCATGGAAGGATACAATTTGAAGCAAGATTTTGTTTTTCTTGTTGTTGTCTAAGATACATTTTTAAATGCACAAGCATAGATCCATCTTAAATAAGGATTTAACATGAGCTGAAATGGACAAAATTTCTTCATTTACAAATATATTTGAGAGTGCAAAAACACAATTTAGTTTTTCTCACATTGGATATTTTATTTTATTCAATATACAACATTTTCTTTTAACATTTTTTTAATATATAGATATATATATATGAAAATTAATATCTCGTGTTAAAATATGTTTGAAAAGTCTAAGGTTTAAAAATCCTACTCACATAATTTTAGAAATTATATTAAGTTATATGGACAACAAATTAAGCAATGCATATCATTTTTTGTTTTTGTTTTTTTTATCATAGCTAACACTGTTTTTCTATTTAGAGAATATTTTATATTTATTTTAAGAGGATGAACATATAATTTCAAATTGAGGATGAACATACTTACCACGGCAGTGGGGGTTGTAGAATGAGCCTCTGGGCTCAATAATTAGATTCAACACCTTGAAGCTCTAACAACTTAAATTCAACCACATTCAAATTTATTGATAATGAACCATACTAATTAATTTGAAACATGAACCCAGATATTAATGATTATGCTTAATTCAGGAAAAAATCATCTACCCTTAAATAAGTTTTATAATATTTTAACACATTTTAATCAAAATTAACCCAAAACAAATTAAAAAAACTGCTTTGTTATTTAATAAACTAATACATTTCGAAAAAGCATGGGTCCAAAGAAAAATACCTTTTGCCGAAAGTTCTAAATTCCACAAACTACTGAGCACGCGTCTTGATCATGATGGGATAGTGAATAGTGTGGACTTTAAAATATTTGATGTTGCACCAAATAAATTAATAAATTGAAAAAGAACAACAAACTGCGTTTCAGTGAAGCGTTTAATCTAAATTGTTGGGACACATTTATTTCACGTGAATAGAGGAGGTTTCAACCTCGCTTCCTCCACCGCGTAGGCTTCGACTGAATGTGCCCTATGACTCGTAAGTATAAAACTGTAAATATCTGTACATGCCTATGACTCGAACTCTATAGCTGTACATCTCTCTACAACTTCCCTGCATATTCATTGGTCGTTTTCATAGTCTCACATTATTTTTATCTGAGACTAGTATATTCAAACTTAATCTGAATATACTTTAAATAATTAAAAAATGGTTTATTTTAAATAATTAAAAAAGATTTATTTAATGATATAAAATATTTCTAAAATTTATAGAAATCAAATTTCGTCATAAAATTTATTTAAAAAAATATTTTAATAATAATTTTATTTTTCTATATTTTTGGGAAATGGTAATTTTCTCTTAAGGTAAAAAGTTATATTCAGGAGATGCTTTATATTTAGGAGATGCTTTAAGATGCATTTCAATTCAGTCTTCTAGTTTTGTGATAAAAATTATTTATTTATCAAAATATAATATGTTTGTATGAAAAAAAAGGTTGATTTTCGTATATATAAATAAAATTAAATAAAATTAAAATTTTTATATAATATTATAAATAGTAAGAGTCATCATTTCCATATTATATAAACTTATAATGTTGCTCATAATATAATTACACATTTAATAAATTTTATAAAAATATATAAGAGAATATAATTGGACAATTAAACATTGCTCTTTATAATTATTCATGCTTAACTTATAGATGATGATAATAATAATAAATATGTATGGCATTAAACACAAACTATATCTTTTTGATGATGGCTTTTCCAAGTTGTAAATTATAACAATATAAGAAGGTGGTTAAAATATGAGATATCTGCACTATTATGTACTACACAACTTCCACCATTAGATTAAATAATTATTAATTATATAATTAGCTTATTTCTTTTTATCAATTTGATATAATTATTAATATAATTATTTAAGTAAAATTAGTTAATAAATATAAAAATGGCATTTGCATCGGCAAGCTAGAAGGTTGTTTAGAGGAAGCAGGTTGTGCTAGCACATTCCTGACGATATTGTTCTTCTTGCAAGGTGCCCATGTGATCTTGATAAGCAACTAGGACTTCTTAAGGATTTTTGCTCTACCATGGGTATGACTGTTAACACCGACAAAACCAAAGTTATGATTATCAAATCCAAGAAGGACACTCATGCTAATTTTGTGTATGACAATAACAACTTGGAGGAAGTGTCTTCTTACAAGTACCTAGGAATTGATATTCATCAAAAGCTCAAATGGAACTATAGCATTGCAAAGAGGATTAATGGAGGGTGGAAAGCTTATTTTGGTCTTGAAAATAATTGTAAAGAAACAAACTGTGTGATGTGGGATAAAGAAAAGCTCCTCTTTGAAACTTTAGTCACTCCTGTTATCTTATATGGATGTGAGGTTTGGGGTTTCAGCATCTCTATAAAATCCTAGAGAAAGATTGAGAAAATCCAGAAGTGTTTTATAACGTATAACCTCAAAATTAAAAACAATACACCTTATCCTATTTTCCTTATAATAATTGTGTCTTTCCCTTATCGAGAGCCTAGCTATGACTACGCTCCTGTTCTACAAGAAGAAAATCAATAACATGGGATACCATAGACTTCCTAAGCTAGCTTTAAATTCCACCCAAAACCACCTAAGGCTCAAAAAAGGTTGGTATAAAGATACCAAGGCCTGGTTAAAACATTGGGAGATTGACGAAAATATTTCTTTGCAAAATATTAACATCATTAAAAATATTGTTACTTCTAAGTTTAAAGAGAAAATGTGTTGTGAGAAAGATTTAGAGGCTAAAAGAAAATTAAGATACTATAAGGAGGTCATCAACCCTACTCTAGAATATCAAAAGTATCTCTCCATTTTAACTAGCCCAAAGAAAAAAAATAATATGGCCAAGATAAGAACAAAATCTCATGAGCTCCATAGTGAGACAGGTTGTTGGGAAGTTCCTAAAACACCATGGGTGGAAAGGATCTACCATCTCTGTGAGAATATGACCATTGAGGATGAACATAACTTCCTCTTAGAGTGCCCTGCGTACACCCACATTAGATCTCAGTTTCATAATCTTTTTTGCAATACCGACCTTCATAGCCTTTTAACATGTAAAAATAATAGTGAGTTCGGGATGCTTCTCTCCAAGCTCTTTGAGCACAGGAGTACAATTTCAAAACAAACTAAATTATTCATTTCTTTAAGTCCGATAGTCCAAAGTTTGGTCTCAGTCGATGGTAACCATGATCATCATCATCATCATCATAAATGAAATACTTTACAAATGTTAATACACATCAATCAATAAAAAATACCAAAACTTATGGAAAAAGTGCGTGTGTAGAAGGCAATGTGTGTTCACCCATCTTTAGGGATCATAAGCTTAAAGAATTTTCAAGCTTATGGTCCCTAAAAATGGGTCTAATGTTCACCCAAATTATTGAATGTTGTAGTTTCTAGACACACAATTTTCCATAATCTTTGTCTTCGAGATGAATTTGAGCTATGAAAATCTACATTATAAGAAGTATCAAAACACTTGTTACTTAATACACTTCACATTGCTAAAATTAAAAAAATCTTAAAACCAACTAAATTATAACATCATTTTAAGTTATTATAATTAATAGTAAATAATTAAAAAAATAATACATAATGAAAAATCTAGTCCAACTAATAAACAAGATGAGATGTTTTCCTAGCATTTTTTATCATCAATTTTGTCAAAATCCCTTAAAGATATTTAAAAATCATGAGTTTAAATTGTTTAATTTTCAAAGTTAAAGTATCTTCTTATTTATTAGGATGTCGAATCTATATATACATTCAAAAAAGTATTCTAATAAATATATGCACATTTAAAAAAGCATATGTAGATTTAAAGAAACATAACTTAAATTGCTCCATTTAGAAACATATGTACATATAAAAAAAACATGGAACATGATTCTTAATCATGGAGATTTAGCACCACTTTACCATGGAGATTTTTAATATGTAAAAAGAATTTGCTACAATTCTATAGACCAATAATATGGTTTATCATAGCACATGTCCTAAAAACCATAACCCCATATGCCCCACTTATTTATATAGCATTTTTTAAATTGATTTATTAAATTAAAAATCAAATAAATTTTTTGGAAATAAATATGAAACTTTGATTTATGTATATCTCTATGAATATTCTACGTAATCAGCGTAAATTCCTTAGAGATAGTATATTAATACAATTGAAGTAACCATTGATAAACAATTCACATAAATTTTCAATTATGAATTTACTAAATTTAATATTAAGAGATTCTAGAGAATTTATATTAAAATAAATTTATCAATTTAAGTATAAATAAATTTTAGAGAATTTGAAATTGATAAAAAAATGAGTTATAAATAGTTTAAATTTAGTTCTTTGTATATATATTGAGTTATCTTTAACCCGATTTTTTGAAAAAAAATAGTCTTAATAGTTTTTCATGATGCTGAATCCATATATATAGTTAAAAACACAAGATAAAATCTAACTAAAACTCCCAAAAAATCACATTAAAGACAGCTTTTATATATATATATCAAAATTTTTAATTAATTTAAAAGTAGTCAACTATTCTAATAATAGATTATAAACAATAGATTATAAACAATATCGATTGATATACATTCTTTTGTGTTTTTCCTACATAGTTAAAATAATAATATTTTATAAGTAATTATTATTTTTTTATCATTAAATATACATATTTTTTATTAATAAATATATGTAGTTATAACTTTTTTATTATTAAATATATATAGTTATAAATGGTTAATAATAATGTCTTCATCATAAAATATTCATTCAGATATACACAACTACTAATAATAATAAAGTAATCTTCACTTTTCTTATCATTCAATGTACATTTATATCAATTTCCAAATAGTTAGATATAGACCAAACAAATTAGGAAGCAATTAGAATCTCATGACCCAATGCACAACACTGGAATACTTATGGTCCAGAAGATGCCAATTCGGATTTGGTGTACTGTTCATTTTCTTAAACAAATCAATTATTCATAAGCATAAAGGGAGTTTCTCAGCATAGTAAGGCCATCAAAAAGGCCAATCAAATCTGTAAAAGGCTTATAATTGTACTATGTGTTCTTAAAATAAAATAAAAAATTTATTGTCATGAAATAAAATTTTGCATGCAGGATAATCCACTGCCACAAATTCATAAATTATTTTCAGACTCTTCCATGTTTCGACTTCTTGATTAATAAAGTGCATCTTTTAACCACTTCTGGGATTATCTTCACACGCTTTGGTCCACATTTCCATGTTATCATGGCAGTTAGAATTTTTTTTGTCTGAATTTAGGATCTCTTTCAATCCAATCTCTAGATCAAGTCGGTCCAGTACTTATGGTTCTTCATGAATTGGTCGCTTCTGGTACATACAATACACCACTATCTGACTTATTGCCAGTGGTAGCCCAATGATATGTGGACACTGCATTTACCAAAACACAGTATGAAAGTAAGTTCCTATATATATCTTTAGTTACGATTCCATAAAAAATATATAAGAAAACATGTAGAAAAGGTTGCTACATATTGATGTTACTGCCAAGATGAGGTCTTTGTCCAAAAGGAAGTAAGTCATCCATAAACAACTGTTAATAAATGCAAACAGGGAGAAATGGATGGGCATAAGCTCCACACTCTTAGTCTGTATCACCAATTTTTGTTCACGTTCAAGAATGGAGCACTCGTCAAGACACATTTGATTCAATTATTATATTATAAATTCCGTTGCTGAATGTAACAATGCCATGAAATATTCTTACAATGTTGGAAAGTGGGGAAGCATACATAAGCACGGTGACGGCTATTCCTGAAGTCTCTACCAACACTTCTCTAACGCTAATATGATATATTTTTAAACAAAATAGAAATATTTTGTCTTAAAAAGTCACCTATTTTACATTAAAATTTAAATTGAATTTTCTTAAATACAAAATTTAAGAGAAAATTAGTATGAGACAAATATATTTTAAGATAATAACAATTTGAGACAAAAATATTTTAAAATAATAACAATTTGAGACAAAAATATTTTAAAACAAAATTTTGTATTTAAGACAAACACAATTTAAGAAATTTATAAGTCAATTTGGGCATCATCCCCCAAGACCTGTTCAAACTAGATATCATTCCTAGGACCAATGAAATAGGGTCTATAATCTCCTTATATTTTAGTTGCTACATGCCCTAAGTGAAGACATTTCATTCATGGCTTCTATTGTTAGATTTCCAAGGTTTGAAGTATATGTTATATCACCTACTGACTCACCAATGCTCACCTACAAGGGAATAACTACGTTGCAGTGCCAAATCCTCTATGCAAGGGTGCACTTCCTGACACTCAAGGGTGCATTGTCACCTTGGAGCGGAATTCTCATTATTCCTAGAATCTCCTTGTGGCGAGTGCCTTCTAGAAGAGTCCATATGTGTGAAACTTCGAATCCAAGTGTTCATCTAACACCTCTCAACTTGGAAACATGTATTTCCTATGATTAGAAAGTCATTCATTGAGAAACTACTATCATTTTTCCTCGATAAGTGCTAGGAGAGGAAGAATATTGGTAAACTTATGTTGTTGGATTCTCATTTGATAAGAGATTGAAAGTACTGATATACTGCGGGGATAATGTTGGATGTGATGAGGCTAGAATGAATCTGGAGCAAGTTGACAACAAATCGATCCATTGGTTGTAATCTTCCCCTTCTACTCTTTAATACAAATTATTGTTCATTTTCCCATACATATGTCTCTATTTATTTTGCAATGTATTCTTGAATGATGTATGTATTTCATATCTAATTGATTTGATATGAGTAAGATAAGTAGATATCTTTTATATTGCGTGTTTTTTGTTGTTCTCCATTTGTGGTTATAGGAATTGATCTAGCTACTTGAGTTGGATTGAGAGCGATGACAACAACGACAAAAGGAGAAGGAGAAGTGATTCCATCAAAAGTAGGCTCCTTTAACATTTTTTATATCTTCTTGTTTAGAGAAAGTGATAGTAATTATTTCCTCTATTGTTCTAAGTGATGGACACCACACTTAGGGAATTTGGTTTATCCCTAGATCACTATTTCACATAACAAATTGGCGACTCCATCGAGGAGTATCCTATCATTCCTAGTGTTTTTCCCTCTATTTATCCTCATCAATAGCATCTACTTTCAGTTATCAATCATTTGAATGAACAAATTGCATTAGAAGTGTGTCTAGCTGCTTCATTTTCAATCTTAGTTGTGCCCAATGCACCGTTGGTCAAGACACAGTGCACTGCCTCTCACTCAGGGGTGCTCTGCAATGCACTGTCTCCCCTTAGACATTGTGTTTCCCCCTCAATGAACTAAATTCCATCTAAATTTTTCATTGCTTTCAGTTTCAACCACTTGTTTGTTGTATTCTCAGATGTCTGATACCTCTTAGAGACCAGTAAACTTTCATGTTCTTCCCCCTTTGAAAAGTAAATTTTTTCCATGTATCTTTAGCGTTTTTATTTATCATTGGAAAATCAAGTTCAAAGTATTTCATTTCTACATTAGATCATTTTTTTTTTCAAGACAGAAATTGGTGTTTCATTTCTTGTTTCCTGTAGGAAAATTGTAGTTCCATTCTTCATTTTCCTAAGAGAATTTTTTTTTTCATTCCTTGTTTCTCATAAGAAAACACTTTTTTGATTGATTTTATGCATATAGTTTCCTTTCTTTCATTCACATTAAATAAAGATCAAAAGAAAAACATGCATGTGCATATAGTGAATTGTGTGTGTTGCATAGGAACAAGTTAGGAAAGCTACATTTAATTTTTTCTCTTTGTTGTTTGCTAAAAAACTGACTGCTCTTTCCCTTAGTAGCTAGGATTTTCATTGAAAAAAATAAATTGAAAAGTTTGATTATCATTTAGTTTTCATTTTTAGGTATTTCCATTACATCATGCGGTGAACCTCAAAGAAAAAATTTTAAACAAGATAAACATAAAATTTACATCAATCAACGTAAGAAAGCATTGGAACATTAACGATAACATTTAGAAGGTCTACGATAGAGACGTGTTCTGACGTTGTTAAACATAGAAGTTGTTGCTAACTTGTCTATGATACATTCCGAGTGTGATACCTCACTCCACGTACGTAAGTATATGAGAGCTCGTCCATGTACCTTTGGCTATATAGGGCAGTGTTCTAGTACGAAAAATATAAGGGGGTGCTCTCACTATGCGGTTTCACATTAGATAGCGCTAATACGAACTTGGGCCTCCACATACCTTAGGGTATATTTGGGATGAAAACTTTAGGCTTCTATCCATCCATAGGTAACTGAGTCAGCCACCTTGTAACTAATGATACATCGAACACAGCATTCGGGGAGATTTCCTACCCGTGCATCTTGGTTCACCAGGAGGTATTGAGCAGTTCACAATTACTTGGTAAACCTTTTGCCTAGAATTACCATTTTATTTTGTTTATTTGTTTTTTCATTCATCATGGAAGAATAAAATCCCTTTCCCCATCATTCACGTAGAATAGCACTTAAACTACCTTTAGCATCGAAAGCCATTTATGGTCGGTGAAGGCGACATCTTCCTACCAAAACTAGTACTATTCGTACCTTTGGCACGACATCATCCTCACATACACCGAAGTCGTCTCGAGTCGTTTCTATAAATCCTGGTTCATCCACTGTTATCGAGACAGAGTTCTCACAACTACCTGTGGTCACAATCCATCCAGTTAGTGAGACCATACCTCTTGAACCCAACATTGTTCAGCTGGAAGTTGATCTAGATCCCATCGTTCTTCTACCAGAACATCTAGATCCTGAAGTCTAAAAACCAGAATTTGTTCCTGTATCGGCCGCTCCACAGTCAATTGTAGCCATTGAGTCTCCCATATCGCACAAAAAACCACCTGAAACATATCTTGGGCCCAACAGTGAAATCCTTCCACTTGGTTTGATTTCGATTGAGGAAATACCACAAGACGAAACACCTTAAAATCTAAATCATTTTGGGGAGAATATTTCTCTTTACTAGTATTTTCCTCAACCACCTTACACTGCTCTCTTTGATCCCGTTTCAATTTGAGTTCCCGTAGGTCCTATAGGGTATACACTAGGTCGTATGACCATGGATGAGTCAACATATCTGGCTGTATCGTCTGTTACAGTTGCGACAACATCTACTATTTCTACTCTATTGATTCTTACCTCTTCACCCATATCACCCTTTGACATTCCAAATTTGAATGAAACCCTGAAGAAAACCCATCAAAATCCTTAAATGATGACTCTGTTACACTATGTCTTTTCTAGCACACGTTAAATGATATGACTGCACAATGAGGATGGTTTTTTTACTTTGTCAACCTCATTAAAAAATGAAACAGGTGATGAGGATGGTTATTTTAGTATGTCAACCTCGTTAAAAAATGAAACATATCCATGAGCATAGTTCCTTTTCTTGTGTCAAGCTTGTTAAATGAAACAAGGTTCCATGAGCATAGTTCTTTTCCTGTGTCAAGCTCGTTAAAAAATGAAACAAATACTCTCCTAATTAAAACGTGTCTTTCATCTAATCTCATTAATGAACCTTCATTCCATCCATCTATTAGTAACCAGTAGTCTACTTAGGTGAATGAAATGAAGCTTGGGGATCAAGTGCTCTTGTAGGGGGAAATCAAAACTAGATCAAGTCCATTTCAGTTATTATTTTCTAGACTCGTTAAACTCATGAAAATCCCGACCTTCTTTTGCTATTTTTCATGCTTTTAAAACACATGAAAATGTTGATTTCTTTCTTTATTTTATTTCTCATAAATTTAATTGCAAGTCGGCCAAAGAATATTTTTATCCTTCTTTTTCAAGCTTTGATAAAAATGAAAAAGGAGTTAAAGCGCACTTTTATCTCTTTTTCGAGCTTTGATAACTGTGATAAAGGAAGCCTCTGGAGTCTTATTTTATCTCTTTTCAGACTCCAAAAATGTGAAAATATTGTCGAGCACTTGTATTTTCGAGCTCATAAAATTAAATGAAACGACATCTACTCAGTATAATTTTAACCCTTTTCCGGACTGAGATAGATTATTTACGAAAAAGGACTTATGGATTTTTCTTTTTCCCCTTTTTCAAACTCTCTAAATATGAAAAATGACTAGGCTTTCACTGTCGTTAAGCTAGTTAAAACATAAAAAAACAAAGGGCTTGTTGATCATGGCAAGAATTGAGTTTCATTTATCGCTAGACCTGTTAAATTATTAAATCACGATGCATTGACCGAAGGGTTGAATTATAGATCAATCATATGTTATCCTCCTCAAGTTTGTTAAAAAGTAAAGAGGTACTATTCAACAAATGACTGGGGAAAATTTGGGAAAAAGGAATAGAACACTTTATGGTAGTAGGTCGCTATTGAACATGACACTTTCAATCCATCATTATGACTTTTGGGTTGGGTAATCTTCTTGATGGTTCATTCATCCCTATGGTTCATCATACCTTCAATTAGATTTTGGGTCAATGCTGCCAAATCATCTCAGTGTCTCTGATATGTTCAAGAGAAGTCATCTAGTGAATCCTCATCCTTCTGCAATACTCATAAACCTTCATTTTCCTAACAGTCATCCCTAAACATTGCTATATGAAGTCACATTTTGTCTCTGAGATCAGTAACTCCTGTTTCACCATAAAGTTGCTTCTTGTCGACATCAAGTCATCATCTAGGAAGTTTACTTAGAAACATATTCCAGTACCCTAAGGCTTGTTACATCATCGACAAGTTTCTCACTTCTGGACCTTTGACCGAAAGAGTTTGTTTGGCGTTCGACATCAAATCATCTATTCACGCCTTGCAAATTGTACTATAGTACCTTGAGAGCCATTGACATCAATGGTCGTTCTCTCACATTTGTTAACTACTCACATCATTAGCTAGTAATCAAATGATGTCTTACCATGTTCGACTTCAAATCATAAATTCGCATGGCTAGACTTGTACCTAAACGATCAAGTGAATGAGATAAGAACACCCTAGATATAATTTTATGCATCAGGGCTATGATTTCAAGATTTTTGTACACATCATCTGTATGATGACTTTACATACATATCGTCACCCAAACATGGGCCTATATCTATAGGCATGTCTATATTGGGAAACATTCCAATGTAGACGACTTTCTGAATTATGTATATGCTATTAGATAGCTTATGTGCTAAGTATGGGAATGCCTTCCTCAACAATTCATGGTCAAGGAGAAAATATCATGATGTAATGTATTGTAATATTGATGCAAGTCACCGTCCACTTCAGTTTCATCTCATCACATTGTAAAACATCTCATCCAAATAATATTGTTATTTTGACTTCATGCTTTAGGGCGCAGCTATTATAGGTCAATTTGGGCATCATCCCACAAGACCTGGTCAACCTTGACATCATCCTCAGGACCAATGAAATAGGGTCTATCATCCCCTTCTATTTTTGTTGCTACAAGCCCTAAGTGAAGACATTTCATTCATGGCTTCTATTGTGAGATTTCCAAGGTTTGAAGTATATGTTATATCACCTAATGACTCACCAACACTCAACTCCATGTGACTAATTGTGTTGCAGTGCCAAATCCTCCATGCAAGGGTGCACTCAAGTGCACTTGCTGACACTCAAGAATGCGTTGGTAATCTGTGAGTGAAATTCTCATTGTTCCGAGAATCTCCACATGGCCAGTGCCTTCTAGAAGAGTCCATATGTGTCAAAATTAAAATCCAAGTGTTCATCTAACACCTCTGAGCTTCGAAGAATTTCTTTCCTATTATTAGAAAGTCATTCATTGAGAAACTGCCATCAGTTTCCTTATAAACTGAGCACTCATCCTAGTGCTAGGAATGGAAGAATTTTGGTAAAGTTATGTTGTTGGATTCTCATTTGATAAGAGAGTGAAAGTAATAATATGCTGCTAGGATAATGCTGGATGTGGTGAGGCTGGAATGAAGCTGGAGTAGGTTGACTACAAATCGATCCATTGGTTGGAATCTTCCCCTTCTACTATTTAATAAAGATTGTTGTTCATTTTCCCATACATATGTCTTTATTTCTTGTGCAATGTATTCTTGAGTGATGTATGTATTTCATATCTAATCTATTTGATTTGAGTAAGATAAGTATATATCTTGTATATTTCATGTTGCTTTATGTTCTCTATTTGTGTTTGCAGGAATCGATCTAGCAACTTGAGTTGGATTGAGAGCGACGACAACAGTGACAGAAGGATAAGGAGAAGCAATTCCATCACAAGTAGGCTCCTTTACCATTTTGTAATCTACTTGATTTAGAGAAAGCGATATTAATTCTTTCCTCTCTTGTTATAAGTGATAGACACCACACTTAGGGAATGGTTTATTCGTAGATCACAATTCCACATAACAAAGAAAAAAATATTAAAAAAAAAAATTTACTTTTAAGAAAAAAAATTTTGAGACACAAATTTTTTAAGACAAAAATATTTTAAGGCAAAGCTTATATTTAAGAGAAAAAGAGTTTGAGACAAAATATTTTAAGACAACTTTATAGTTAAGACAAAAATTTATTTTGATAGTTTGGCCTAAGTCTGCCAACTTGCAGGCTACTACTATCTCACACCTATACCGAGGCTACTATTTCACTTACCTTTCACGTTATCTTATATAAAGACAACGGTTTGTTGGGATATTTATTTTGACGGGGTAGCTAAATATAAATAACGTGACAAATTTTCCTTGCAAGATTTCTTGGACATCAATTCCTCTCCGGTCCCTTTGATCTCTGTTGATACGGTTAGAGACAACTTGTTTGTTGTTGCATTCGACACTATTACACAGAGGGGGATTTTAAGAAAAAGAAAATATTTTATGTTAAAATTCAGTTTCATCTTAGAATTTTTGATACGAGGCGCTAGTAAAAAAGGTAAAAGTAAAGGATTATGGGTGTGTCTTTATGTTGTTGATTTTTAATTTATGAAGCAAAGCGATGGAGGCCGACAACAGAGGTGTTAGGTGACAGGAGCGATGTTGAACATGGATTGGTAGTAACATAGTTGGAGTACATTTAGGGGTCTCCATCGATTGTGCTTTAATATTTTTTTTTTACTGTTTCATTTATTTTGAATGCTACTTCTATATGCTCATTGCTAATATCAGCACATTTTTGTGCTGCAGCTTATGACTTTCATCAACAACATGGATGTAACACCCCCAATTCATGTGATTTCATTTTAAAGTTAGATACTTGAACTTTAAATCCTAAGGGGAGTGGACCCCAAAGGATAATTATTTTGTGAATGTAATTAAACATTTAAATGAGGAAATGAATAAATTATTGTGGTGCAGATTGACCAAAATGATATGATGAGATCACTTGCTAAATCTGTGAGGATGGATGAGGCAAATATTTCCCCACAACCTTTCAAAAATCCTTGAAAGACAGTAAGTTTTAAATTTAGATTTTTGAGGAAAAATCTGAATTTCCCCAATGATGAGGAAAGTAGTTGGGAAGAGGTAAAAAGCTGGAAAAGCTGAGGAAATGCATAAAACAACTTTAAAGAATCCCTAAATTGGGAAGCATAGGCAAACAGGAAGAAAAGCATCCTGAGATTCTGGACGCAGAATTAGAAACATGCTTTGGGGAACAATAGCTTAAATAAGCTGCTCTTGTACAGATTAGGGGTTGATCTATTCCAGGAGGTGATCTTAGCTCGGGGGTGAGTTCTGGGAGACAGAAGAACTCTAAGGTTGGGAGGTTGGTCTACTGTACGAGTGGTATGTCTCTGAGTTAAATTGTCTTTCTGTTTATTATGGCATGAATTGGCTACATATAAAAACAAAATTTGTCTCTAAGGTATTAAATTTTAGTAGTCTACATTTAACAGAACTTAATCATCAGGCAGTAACCTGATAATTCTGTATAGTTGTAGAGGAATATCCTGTAAAGTAGAATTCCATAGATAGTCTAAACCAAGATTGGCTTAAATCTGAGGAAAACTTGTTCTTTCAGGAAAAAGTTGTGAAATTGGTTTAATCTGCTTCTGTTTCCTAGCATAATTTTTATATATCTACAAGAGAGATAGAAATTGAATTCACTGTAGTATACTGGATTAACAGCAGGAAATGAATTAAAATTTATACTGTGTATGAAAGAACGGAATGAGAGACCTTATAAACTGACCTCAGGGTCAGCCAACCATTCCATTATAATTCCAGAAAATTAAATGGTCTAAATCAACAAGGTTGTATATAAGCCACACTTAGTCTAGTGGATAAAAGGAGTAAATATTTATTAAAAAAAACAAAAGAGTTATCTGAGACAATGGCCTCATGAAACTACTCTAATATTATAGCACTGAAATTGATTACATAGAGTGCAGAAATTTCGATTAAACAGTTGGGAGGTAGTTGAGCAAAGAGTAAATTATTTTCAACCGTATATATAGTAACATATATGTGACCACTATTTCCCTTGAACAAGAGTAAAAATGGAATGAATTTCAATCCCATAACCAGCTCTACAGAAACACCTACCACCAAACACATAGGTAGACAAGAGCTGTATATAGATATAAGTAAATGGGAAGAAACTGGCAAATAGAAATATATATACAACTTTGGAAAATAGCAGAATATAAATTCTAGAATTTTATACATATCAACCCTATGTTTATAAATGAGAATGGACTCATAATTCCCCGCATGCCATTCATATGTCTAGATAGATAATGGTAAAACAAGTTCAATGTAACCATGAACAGAGGAAACTGTAATTATGATACAAGTACCAGAGTGGAGATTGCTACCCACAGACAAGAATGAACGAAGTACATCAGAAGAAGAGATAAAAATCACATATAACTATATGGAAATTCTGATGAATGCAACTAAGAAATCTGGAACAACATTAGTATTATCGAGAACCAAATATTGTTCAGATGAGAAAACTAAACAAAGCAAAATTCCATGGTATGAAATCATATACACGATTCATACAGTCCATGTACATTTATACTGTGGCATAGTATATCGAATTCGACCTACGACAATAGGGAGTACATATATGTCCAAAAATATCGAAATACATGCTGAGCCTATCAGGCTGCGGTATAAAACTCACAACCCCTATCTCAACAGAACAAATTTAAACGAGCGCCATCCAGGAGTGACAACGATAACAAGAAAAAAAAAACAAAACCACGACTCTGATAGAGTCTCGTTCCTCAAGGAACACTGCGCAACTTCACAAGATAACAATGTTTCGACGCCCACGAAACAACGCAACAGGAGAGGTGAAGTAATCCCATAAGTATACCGACTTGGACGGCCAAGAGACCGATGTTAGCATCCATAACGATTGAAAGGGTTACTAACTGCTTTCATAAGCATGCAAGAGCTCTCCAGTTACCTGTAGAAAACAAATTCAACCCCAAAATGGGAATTAGCCATTTGCGCCATCGTGGGGAAACAAGTGAGTGAAGAAAATACTCATGGTGTTAAAAACACTACCTGTGAAACGCAAATCTCAGATGCGCCGAGCCCTGGAATCGAAAATTAAACAGAGAGGGATTAATACGAAACACCCTCGAATATAATATGGAGGAATCAACAATTATATGCGGAGACAGGACGAACAAGACCCCACCTCATAAAGCTCCACTGAATAGTAGACGTCCACCTGAAGAGATGCGAAGCACGCTACACAGGAGGCATAAAACAAATTAGTCTCATTTTATGAAATTGCCAGAGTAGGGTCGACGATAACCCTGAAAATGGAAACCAACCACACTTTGCGCTGAGAGTATAACTTGAAAATCGTAAAACAAGATGCATTCACCTTACTGATGATTGAATACATACTCAGAACTGGCGTATGGCCAGTTACGAGCAGCTTTCTGAATCATTCAAACCTACAATAGGGAAAAAATGAGCGCGGAGGTAATTACCTGACATCGTGTTGGTGAAACAGAGGCGCCATAATTCTGCTCTGCAACGGAGAATCGCAAACCCTCAGCAGAAGTAGAATTGTGCAGACGCAGAGGAGCACAACAAATTGATGAACGCGGAAAACCGACTTAAATCTACACCCAGGGCTTATATAATTCTTCGAAAACCACCTGAACCCTAACCGGAATTGATCGCCATCGTCCACTTGGCAGAATCGTAGAAACTAAGTCATGGATCGAAGGGTAGCAGTGGAGAGTTAAGACCATCATATAACATTAATGGGGGTAGATCCGAATTGAATTCATATGTCCTATGCATATATCGGCGTGAGTGTTGTACCCCACGTAGGCCGAGCATGCCAGCGACGTGGATTCACCATGTAAGCAAACAAAGGGGTATGGAGAACCACATAAACCATACAATACTCATTTAACTATCATGACGCCTGACGTGGACAAAAATTTCACCACAGCGATGCACAGAGAAACCCAAATCAATTGTGACTATACGCTCTACGTGCAGAATGATCCCAATGCCCAGTACCATATCTTAAATCGATTTATAATCTTATGTACAATGATGTGTGGTCATATCAACCCAGGCGTATATACATGTTAATGCCAAATGCATGAAAAATTCAATTCATAATATTATGTACATCGAACTATATGAAAAATCGATACCCAAAAGTCTATACCCATATACATGGCGTAAAAATCGTAACTATGGATAGTGGAAGGGTCGAAAATGCCCTTGGGCAAAGGCTCAATCAAATCATGTTATATAATACATGTTCATGGTCCATATGGTTGATTTTAGATTCAATAATTAAATGAGATATGTGACCATTAAGTCAAAGGTGAGTTCTCGAGGTTATGCGAGACCTGTATAAAGAATAAAGTCATATAAAATTTTCCTCACACTTGGAGTAAAAACAACATAAGGTAAGAAGTAGTGGTAGAAGGTTTACTGGTGACATGATGTGATGATGAAAAGTATCATGGTGAAAAGATTTGAAATGTCATAATAAACCTATGCTTAAAAGCCTGAATTCGTGAAGGATTTTTTTTTTTTTTTTCTGTGTGAAATTTGGAGGTGTGACAATGGATTACATTCACCTAAAGGATGGTAGATGAAAATTACATAATATATTTTGGTAGAAAATATTCCTACTTCAAAATATCTACAAAACTTATGCAAGAAGCAAACATTGAGGATAAAATATAGGATTGTGGAAGCATTAGTCACAAAATTTACAAGGGCGATAATTTTGGCTGCAAGTGTGGAGGTAGATGGATTAAATGTAGCCTTTGTTGGTGCAATTGCTAGTGTTATTGGGTGCAATGCATCTAAGTATAATTATATGAGGTAGATTCAATATTTATCCTAGTTCTGGATGATATCAGGGATCTCTAATGTTTTTTTGGTTTGAAGGCACACTGATGACAATTTATTTTCCACTCTAGTTGTTGGTCTACTCCGTGGTCTATCTAAGATGCACTAGCTAGTTGTTTACGTGGTATTTCTTCTGAGCCTTTTCTCCTGTGGATCTTCCTGCTCCTTCTCTTGTTTCAGATTGATCGATCATGAGATTTCTGAGGATACTAGCTTCTACCTATTGGTCTTCTCTGTGGTCTATCTGAGACACATTGGCTAGCTATTTTACACGGTATTTATTCTGAACCTTTTCTCCTATGGATCTTCCTTCTCCTCTCTAGTTTGGGATAGGTCGATATGATGATTTATGAGGATCTTTACTACTATGTAAGTACATTCATTTTGGTTGGTGGAGTTGGTAACATATTGGTATTTTGAATTTGATCACGAAGGAGTCCCTTGGGGTCATTAATTGGTTTTTGGGGATATTTATTTTCCAAGTTAGCCATTGATTATATGAGGGAAAATCCATTAATGGTTTGCATCATCATTTAAGATATTTTTCGATTGTGTGCTTGATGAGATTTTTCAAAGGACATTGTTCGACAATGATTAGCCAATCTATTGTGTTTGAAGGGGTGTCCTAGTGGATTGAGCTAGTGACAAACTATATCGAATGGGGTCAATAATTGATAAGTGACATTAATTTACCTTGTCAACATATTTGATCGAGGTTTTTTCAGATAATACTACATAAGGTATTTTTTAGTAATGATCTGTACTTTGGTGCACATATAGGCGGGATTTCAGAGTGTCGATGGTGTCCGTTGTACAAATTTCCTTTACATATATCGATAGGAAGTCACTTTATATTGAAGGAAACTGGGGCGGTGATGTTCCATTACTCGATGTGTTGGTACATACAACTATTGAGGTAGAGAGCCGTGGCTACCCCAATCTAGGAGTCTATCCCTTTGGGACATCTCTTGTACATGAAAATACACATGGTTTCTAATGTTTCAATATCCCCACCAGTTATTGAACCCAAATGTGGTAATCCACGAAAATTTATTTTCCATCATTCGCAGAAAAATAAGTTGAGGTTGATCCTCGTACTTCAGCATTTGATTGGGGTTAATCAACCCTCTGTTATCCTTTTATAATAGAAGATGATGATTGGCGACAAAAATTGGCCCATTCTCCTCCACATCTGTCCTGAGTAGCGGGTATGTGTTGTGGATGCTTTGTGTTTATCTTATGGTCTTGCGGATTTTTTGGATCCTAAGGTCATGAATTTTCTTGTCTATAAGTCCTTTTTAGGTGTCCTCCTACCTAGTTTCATCAAGGGCTCGAAGGACAAATTTAATATTCTTAATACATATGTGCCATATTCTTCTAGGATAAATTGGAACTGTGTGGCCTGTTAAAGATGGGGTCCCATATTTTGGAGGGGGATTTGAACCTCACCATTGAATACAATGAGGGTTGGGGGGATTATTTTAGAGTGGAACCATTGGCAGGGTAATTCCACGACCTTTTTGGAAAGAACCAATTGGCAAGAAAGGTATGAAATACCTATGAAAGGATCGATAGAGGTTGTTGATATCCTAAAAAATTACTCTCAGTTTAGGGGAAATTGGAGGCACAGTTCATGGTTGGTTGGCTAGTGTTCTCACCAAGTAAGACCTGCTACAACAATTCTAGTTAGGAAATCTGTGCATGATTATTCTTGTGAAAAAATAAATAATTATTTTGAATGATTATATAATTATTCCGATGCATGTGGTTATATATATATATATATATATATATATATATATATATATATATATATATATATATATATATATATTAATGATTTATATGGGAAATTAAATATGTTGAGTGTGTCAATATCTCAATAGATATATTATGATGTGGATATTATAAATATCTTGATAAATATTTTAGTATGCTATGAATACTTTGTGGGTTAAATGATAAAAACTAATATTGAGAAGTAGTTAATTTATAAATACAAGACAGGATTTATGATGAATTCATGTAAATCAATTATAAAGTGTACTATTTTATCGAAGTAGTATATAGTATATCAATTAGCATCAATACTTTTTAGTTATATATTCTAGTGGTCGAATCTAATTCGATGCAAAGAATGGAGGATTATTTATGAATGATTTAAATTATATTGTGCCTAGAAATCTAGGAAAGAAAAATTAACCGGTTCGGTTGTGTAGGGATATGAGATTTATCTATGAAAAACAATTTAGCTAGTTATCTCAAGTATAACTTATAAGGAACGAATAATATATGGAGTAAAAAATGAACATTGTAAATCAAAATATGTAATGGGAAATGAATCCAACATCCTATTAACATTATAGCTTAAAGAAAGGATATATTTGTAACTCAAGAAGGAGTTGATTATGCGCAAAAAAAAGAAAAGAAAACAAATGTACAGGTTATACTAAATGCTTAAGCAATTGATATCTCATAATGAGATATTCGAAAATAGTAAGAAAAAGGAACAAAAATTTTAGATCCATTAGCGAGATATTCGAAAATAGTAAGAAAAAGGAACAAAAATTTTAGATCCATTAGCAAGGTAGTGGTAATGAGTACAACGACGAAAAAAATCTATTCCAATGGACATAATGAGTCTTTGCTCTGAGCAGATACATTAATCATTAAGAGAATGTCATACAATTTTGTGAGGAGAAATTTAGCTGATTCTCTCTGACATATTTTCAGGCTAAAATTAGTAAACGTATTCCTTGGAAAATTATTACTTGGCTAACCATTACCAACATGTGATTATTATTGTTAAAATGTGAAAAACTAGTAAAATCAAAAGAGTAGAAACGAAATTTTAAATAGTAGATTTGAACCTTTTTCCTTATATCACATGCAATACTCATGCAGGTAATCTCATTTTTATTCATATTTACCTCATTAAATTTTACTTGTTGATGTTTCGTGACCTCAGTGACTATACTAGAACTAATAAATAAAAATAAAAGAGAAATATGGTCACAATTTTAATACATTAGAGGGGATTCATGCAAGAAATAGAAAACCTTAGAGTACTTCTCTTTAAAATGAAAACGATATATAATACACAATCATGTGTGAATACATTTTGAATTTCTGAAGTTAAACGATAGAAAAAATACACAATGACAAGGATTATAAAACATTAACTGTCTTACTGTACATATGGTGTATTAGAAGTAGTAATTAACCTCCATACATTTATATAGCTCTGAATTTTCGAAATTGATAACTGGAGATTATAATACATGCTACAAGTCGGTGGTGAAACAAGTTCACTCAACTAGTTGAAGAATATGTTTTGTCCAAACCCTACAATTATGGTAGGAACTGCATGAACCACCAAACTACACAATGATTTGGTGCGATGGGCTTGCCATTGAGACCTTAGCAGTGAATCATGTGGAAACTAGGAATGAAGGGACTGACCTATAGCAGTAGAAGTGAAGATTAGTAGTTATGATTTAGCCACGTAGGAATTTTACATAAAGAAGTCTTGAGGGGGCGAGGGGGATACGTGTAAAAAAAATCAACCCAAAAAAATTAGGCGAGGGGAATGCCTAAGGGAAAGTATTGAAAAAATTGTAATAACCCAGGAAGAACCTTACCTCTGTCAAGACAATTGGAAACAAAAAAAATTATTCACCTTGAACGTTCGAACATTGAGGAGGAAGCTACATCAAGTCAATAATCCATGTTATATATAAGAAATTTATATGCGGGGTACATGTAAAAACACTCTAAGGTGTAAATAAATTTAATTTGGAAAATTAGTTAGTTTAACATGCTGGAAGGAGAAGTATAACCATGAATTTTGGGTAAATAAATGTTAGAGTCCCTCGCACAGTGTAATGGGCCTAGGCTCACAGAGAATAAGAATGAAACCCCAATGGTCTGATGTGTCATGGATACATGTGGAATGACAAAACCATACTCGAAAATGTCGAATGAAACTAAAATCTGGCATGGGTATGGGGTTGGGGTTATGATAGAGCGACATCCACCATCAATATACAAGAATATCAACCCATTTTTCATGCAGGAGGGTGTGATAATCCCAGGTGAAGTTCACATGGGAAGAGTATACATGTCCATGACAGATTGTACCACCGTTCCAGAGACATATGTGCCATTTAAATTTGGTAGTGATATGGTATGTGAGGCTAAGTAATACGGAGATAGTAATCTACCTTGGTTATGTTTCCATGATAACAAGAAAATAAATAACCTTAAAAAAATCAGTTACAAAGAATGTAATACACTTAATAATAAGAACCACATATTCCATGGTGAAAACTAACATAAAACAAGTACCCCGATCGAAAGGGACCATGACCTTTAATTACAATTCACCATTATTCAACCATTTAGAGTCAATAAACATTAAAGTGTTAGGCATAACCTAATAGTCTAAAGCTGCTAAGGTAAGATGTAAAATATATGTAAAACATACATAGGTTAATCTCCATTAGTACTTTCCCTACTTTATTAAAAGAAAAAAATAGTGTTTGAAAGTGTGTACATGACTGTTTTTCATCCAATAATAACCATATTAATATACAAAGATAATCATGGCTGCAAAAATTCATTCTAACTACTCATCATAACTATTTTCTTAAATAATTATACAACTACATCAATACCCAAAAATAATAAATAACATCAATGAATAGATATCTCAATGTATAAAGAGTAAAATCATAATCATTTGACCGCAACAGAATACTCATGGAGACAACACATTCCACCCAACGAATGAATTGTAACCCTTAGTTCCCCCTGATCTCAAACTTCTTGCATGTAAAGATCAACAACCTTATTTGTATTCCTAAGTGGTTTCTTATAGTTGTTTCCAACATAGTTTTCCTTAACAACATCCAACTTTTAGGGTTTACACCCATTAATCATCTAGGATTTTTATTTTAATTAAGAAAAAGACTTTCATTATTTTATAAAAGCACACATTGATCTCATGTTGTGTTTTTATTTTTTTTCTCACCCAACATATAAATTCTCTCCATCTATGTATTAGCATAATCTTTCTCTCCCATTGTACTATTCTTAAATTCACAGTTTTATCCTGGGAATTTTAAGAGAATATTTGCAAAGGTCCACTATGTGGACTTGACCACTAAAGAACATTTTTTCTAGAATAACAATAAGACTTTCTTACTCATGTGCTCTTTACCTATTATTCCAAAACAACAAATTTATTATTCAAATAATTTTAATTACATAATCAAGTAATTTCAATTATGGCTTCCATAGCTATTAAGTTAAAATATAATTCAGTAGTATAAAAATAATCATGTCTTCAGAAAATAAACATAGGGGTATCACATTAATTTAGGTGGTAGGAATATAATTTTTTTTTGTCTTTTTTTCCTATCCCATAGGAACCCAAAATCTTCCTGACATATATATACTAGTAAACCTCTAAGGGTCTACAACATGTCCTACTCTCTGTAAATGAGGTCACGACTAGGGGGATTTGAACCTTGGATCTCTCACTTTTCACAGATTTCACATTACTTTGATTACCAATTGCGCTTCCCCCCTTGGGATGGTGGTAGGAATATTTTTGAAAGATGGAAGACTTTTATTTTTAATTTTCACAAATATCACTTCAAAACTAACCTTTCTTGGACTATAATTTATTCTTAACTATTTTTTGATGGTTGGGAGTTTGAATACTCATGTATTGGATCTTCTTATATTTTCAAATATAAATAAAATAAAATAAATAAAATTCCACTCAAAACCATTAATATTTACATATTTTCATTAGGAGGTCCAATTTTTACTTCCATCTTATGGTCATGGTCTAAATCTAAATGTTTGCTTGTAAATAAAATCATAAAAGTCAAATAAGATATCAATTACATCAAGGTTATTAAAAAAGTGGAAACTAAGTACATGGAAAATAAAATGCAACATGTATTTCCTTCATTAGTTGAAGGCTTTCAAATGTATTGTTCACCAAGGATTGTGCTGAAGCATATGGGGAAAGAAAAGAGACACCCCATATGAAAATAGTTTGTTGTGTTTTTCTATTAGTTTTTTAAAGAAAGTGGTTAACTATGTAAATATTAAAATTAATTAAATAAATAAAAATAGGTCCGATAACCTCATACTTAAACCATGGGAAAAATAAAACACTTTATGTTGTAAAAATATTAAGTGGTGACATATTTTGTCACTTATTATGCTTATAATAGTATGGGAAAAACTTTGCCAAGGTTTCGACTTAGCCACCGATATTTTTTGGTAATTAATTTCTAATGAGGAAAGAGAAAATGATACTTTATTCTACGGAAGCACCTAGATAAAGGTGTTAGGCAGAAGTAGCATGAAATGAGAAGTTGAAAAATGAGAAATTAAAGGCAAGAAACTGAAGAGGCCAAACTAAATTATTTGTACAACATATAAATGGGCTAAGGGGAAACTTTCCGTAACTAAGAGACAATGTTATTACTCAAAGTTGTAAGTGGGAGGAATGTCAAAGTAAGATTCTTATCATACCTATTTAAAAATATCTGTATTCTTTCTTATTATTGCTGATTTAATTACAAATATATCTATTCTTATGTATTACTATTAATTTACTTTAATCTTAAAAATAAAATAATTGATGAGAAGTTTGATAATAAGTTAGTGGAATATAATGTATTAAATAAATATTCTAATTGTAGGATTACTTACTTTAGTATTAGTTCTAATATCAAAAATAGAAGAAGCAATATGTTTCAAAAAAACAATGATAGTCCAAAACATTGTAGATATTATAAATGTAATTTTAAGAAAAAATGTTATACTCAAAGGAAACACAAAAAATGAATATTCTATGCCTTTTAATATAATATATTGTTGATACATATTTTTTTTTATTGTTGGATTAATAGAAAATAAATCCTAATTAAAAATTATTTATTTCTTTATTATCTTAAAAAAACAAAATAAACAAATATCTAGATTATTAACCAAAGAATGAAATGCTTGTTTCTTTTCATATATATATAATCAATTAGTATAACTATCAGCTACTATTAAGGTTCAAAAATGAAAAGAGAATCTGATATAAGAATAAATAGACATGTACAAAGTAAGAAATTATGGCTTTTTTTAAATGGTAGTTTTTTTTTACGTGAGACAGTATGGATAGAGGAATACATAATTTTGAATCATTAACACCATCATTCGTTTCCTTTATATAAATATAATTTGAAACAACATACGTTTATGTATAACTTTTTATATGAAAATCAATACAGTTATTTGATAATGATAAATGGTGTTTGTCACAATATCTATAATATATTGGTACTGAAATAAAAAATTCATTCAAATATAATAAAAACCAGCTAAAATTATTTTTCATTTAAATGCTTATAATTAAGTGTTGGAGAGTTTATTGGGCACTATATATTTTTCATGTGAGATAAAAGCAACACGAAAAATGGTATTCAACTTTATGTTGTAATTTATTTAATAAATAAAAAGGAATTCATAAATTATTTTTTAAGTACAAATGTATATCATTGGTTTTTATTTATCTACTTAATTTAAAAATAATTGAATATGTGATGTTGTTTATTTGAGGTTATCTTGATTGGTTGACAAGAATGGTTGTTATTTCCCGACTCAAATTCAATTTGGTCAGAGAGACATGATTATGATAATTATTGTTGAAATTTATTTTATTAAGAAAAATTTCGTATGAACAAGTATCATATGAAATGAGTTATATTTTTTTGGGATATGGCATTGATAATCCATTGTTGGAATTAATGATTACATCCTATATTTGAGATGTTGGTTTATGATGGTTGAGAAATTCTCTCAACCTCTCCTTCTATGTTAGGAATAAGTTAGATCTGAGAAACTCTATTTAACCGAGTAATTTGAATGTAATTTGTGTGTGTGTTTACACATACACCTTTTGTGTGTAATATATGAGTGATTTTAGTTAGTTTTATCATGGTATCGGAGCACAGGATCAGAGGCCTGTGTGTTGTGTTGTGAGGAAATTACTAGAGCTGCACAGAGCTTTGTTGAGTGGTTGCTTCTTTTTATTTTTTGACCGCCGGATCGACTGACCTATTACCAATTTTTGAATTCTACATCTTCAAGAATAAACATTGGGAGAATCAGAGGCCACAATGTACGATTATGTCAAGATCCAAGCTTCTCCTTAGGGATTACGAACATTAGAGGGTGGATTTCTATTAGGGTGAACATTTAAACTGCATTGTTATTGGTGTGGCAAGCAGTTGTAGTGAAGTGGTCTCAGGAAGGCGATTAGCTCTAGTTTGAAGGTGCCCGCAGAGGGTAGGTGGGCTGTGGCTAGCACTCCACCGGTGAGTGTGGAATACGTTTGATGGAGTGGTGTGTTTTCAATCTTGCTACTGTGTTTGGTGCAATGGTGCATTTTCAGTCTTTTCCACGTTACCAATATTTGTAGGGTGAGGATGTTCTAGAGTCTTTTGACTGGAGAGAAAAGGGAGTTGTGATAGCCATTAAGGACTAGAGCTCCTACGGAAGTTGTTGGGTGTTCTTGACTATGGCTGTTGTTGAAGGCATAAATGAAATTGTGACTGGAAATTTGACTTCACTATCCGAGCAAGAGTTGGTGAACCCGACGTGAGTCGAGATCGATTTCACAGTGTTATTTATCTTTTAGCCAACTTCGATGTAGAGGCCAAGACGTTTTTCGTGTTGTTGTGTTTAGCTATGATTGATGCAGTCATGGAAGGAGTGTGGCCCAACGTGGAGAAGAGCTCATGGATTGAAATGTGCTGACATGGGTGTGGACCAATCATTGTTAGTGGAGTGTGCATCAGATTGCAGTTTTTGTTTGTGGTGCGTCTATTGGCTGTAAAAGAGGTTATGAGAATCATAGCAGTTGGAGGTTCATTTCATTGCCAGACTTTGTGTTTCTAAGATGCGAATAAATGGGCTTGGCAGAGTGTCCACGGACTGATTTTTTCTCACAATGAAATCTTTGTGGTTTAGTAGTATTATAAATTGTTTGTAAATTAAGTGATGAATTTCAAAATAGATAAGAAGGCCATTTTGTAAAACTGATTCTAGATACATCCTGTGTCTAGATGCCTTCTCTAGATAACTGGTGAGTAAAGCGGTTAGCACCCATGTATCTCAGTGGATGGGAGATCTTCCATAGAATGACTATTAGTTCAGTTATTGCAAACATGTAATCAATTGTGTTTGAAGAGGTCAAGTGGCAGTAAGGCTCAACATGGATGGTTGTCGAGATAGTATGGAAGTTGTGGATCTAGGGAAGGATCCCTCATTCCTTGAAGACTTGGGAGTGGTCCTCTAATGAGGTTATGCGACAGTTTAGGATGCTAGGATGCTATCCAGTAATTGACTTCGGGAGGTCCTTGATTCAGGATTTCAGGAGTCAAACTCGGGAATCCAACTTGCTGACTACACCTTTACGAGGGTTATGAGGCAACTTGATGGAGCCTACACTGAGAATTTAAAGAATGATTGTGTTTTTAATAAATTTATTTACTATAAGAATTAATATGGGATGTTGGAATTAATGCTTACATCTTATATTTGAGATTTTGGTTTATGATGGTTGAGAAGTTCTCTCAACCTCTCCTTCTAACTTAGGAATAAGTTAGATCTGAGAAACTCTAATTAACAGAGTAATTTGAATGTAATATGTGTGTGTGTTTACACATACACATTTTGTGTGTAATATATGAGTGTTTTTAGTTATTTTTATCATCCATAGTATTGACCCATGGTATTGTAGAAAAGCCCATTAATAGACTTAAGATCTCCATAGTGATGTTTTTGTAAGTGGTTAAGAATTCTAATGATTTAGTTATTAAATATTAATGTTAAAATAGTAAATATATGTTTCTATATATGTATAGTTGCATATTCTCTATAGAAAATTTAAGAGTCAGATGATGGGTATATTACACCAATGATAATAGGTTGTAACATCAACAAGGATGATGAATATCCAAAGCTATATAAAACTATGTCTTATTATATTATTGTTAACCTACCTTTTCTCAGAGCTTCAATATTAGACATCATGCAAGAAGTATGTATGACCAAAATATTTCAGACAAAATTAATGGAAACAAGTATTTTGGAAGTCAAGAGGATTTCTAAATATTTGTAAGGAACTATTGATTTTGTGTTATGGTAGTCAAGGAGAAAATATTGCACTGTAACAACATACATAAATATATATTGGGTGAAAGGTGTTTATGATAAGAAGAATATGTGGAGCAATATTATTTTGGGAAGTTGTTTAGTATAATTAATGAGTAAGAAACAAACCATCTCTTTTCCTAGATCATAATAATAGTATATTGTAGTAGCTACATGTTGCACATAGGTCCTTTGGATAAAAAAAAACTATGAAAGACATTAATGTAGAATGCTATCACCCTAGTCCAATTATATGTGATAATAAAAGTGAAATTCATATTTGAAAGATTCATGTTATGCGTTTAAATATAGATCATATTCATGTTAAATATATATTTTTTTAGAGACCAAGTAGTTCATCACGTAGCTAGGATGGAACAAATTGCTATTAAAGAATAAATGTGGATTTAATCACCAAAACTCTTTGTAGAAAGCGATTTGAATATATAATACTATCTCTCCAATATCTTTAGTATTATATGTGTGGGATATGGGAACTCTTCAACACAGGTCAAAACCGTGAATATTTTTACAAATTTATTTTTAGGAGAATAATATACATAATTGGTATCACCATCGACATCAGTATCAGTCTCCAATTATAAATTAGTAGCCAATATCATTAGTAGCATTTTTTTTTTTCCTGGTCATGTCATATCAACATAGGGGTAGAGATGATAATAAGACAAAGAATCAGTTCAGGGCAAGTTCAACATCATATATGCATATGAAAATATGTGCACAATAGTTGGTATCATTCATTAGAGGTTGTTGACGTAGCCTTTTTTCAGTGATGTCAAAGGAGAAATAAAATGAAGATTGTTCGAGAAATTGAATATTCACGTGATTGTATATTGGTAATGGTGCTCACATATTAGGTCTTGCCATTAATGAAAAAAGGGAAGATTTTTGAATATTTAGTTTTCATTTATGTCAAGTTGAAGGGGAGCCCTCAAGAAGCAGGTGATAGTGACGTGGACAACTTGGTCCCAATACGAGGTCATCGATATACGAATCTTCGAACATATAACATAGAGGAACGGCCAATATCCACTATCATGGTTAAGGTATGACGTAGCACCATATGGATTATATGTTGCAGATTCAATCACATGGTGGTCGTAGCAAGTGACATATGGTAGCTAGAAATGGAGATTCTGGCCATTGGATTGGATTATTGGTAGGTGATACATGGGAGGTACATGTTATCAGTTAGATACGTGAAAGAAACTACTTGGTAATAGTAGATGACATGGCAAGTGTAGTGGCAATTGACATAGTATTGGTGGGTGCCATATTGGGGTACCTAATCACTGAGAATTACAGTCCATGTTTATATTTAAAAATAAAGGTTAATGTCCAATATGGTGTGGCATATATGACCTGGCATAGCTAATATGTAAAAGGGATCATAATGTCGATAGTGGTTGGTGCATTGTGGATTGATTTGGTAGAGCTAGAGGTATTGGGACACTTATCATGACCATGTTTGGTAAGGTTCTCCCATGTATTTAGTTTAGGTTGAAATAACATGCTTCAAGCCTTAATTGTAGAAAACCAAATGCTCAATCGTTTTAGGCCCCATACCAAGGTACTAGAATGAATAGCAAGAAATGGTCTGTTATGATGAGGAAAATATCATCAATTGTAGGAAATTTGGATAAGTAATAATATAAATAATAATCATTTAATTAACAATATAGCTAATAATAATAATATTCAAATTAATATTAATATTAAAACAATATTAATATTCAAATTAATTTTAATATTAAAACAATATGAATAATATTGAGAAAAATAACATTAGTAAATTTATTTAGTAAAATAAATAAAAAAGACTATTATTATTATAAAGTAATAACAATATTATCGATACTAGTTAATAATAACCATTAATTTATGTTGTATTTCATATATATAATTAATTTTAAAATATCTATTTTTCATTTTAATTAAAACTATACGTTTTCATATAATCACTACGAATTCGTTATATGTACTAACTTTTATATTTCATTAAGATAAATAAAGTTCATAATCATAATAATAATAACTATAATTTAATAATAAGGTCACCACCAAGCTAGACACTAAATTGGTGTAGCAGACCCTTAAACCAATTTTGTAAATATCTTAGGGTTTATATTTATCTTACGGTTCTGTATACCTTCAATTTATAATATCAATCCCTTGGGTTTAATATTATTCCCTTGTTTTTATAATACGTTAGGTTTTTACTATTGATCCCTTAGGTTTATTATTCATTTGGGTTTATAATATCAATCCCTTGCGTTTATTAATATAAAGTTTCACATTCCAGGGGTATAATATCATTCACACGGATTATAATATTAATCATGTATTTTATTATATATTATCTTAATATATAATCTAAATACATCGAGTTTATAATCATGGACAACCATGGTCAACCATCGTTAACCACGGTCGATCATGATCAACCATGGTCCAATATCGCATTTAAAGAAATATTATTTCAATATGAAAATAAACCATGGACAAGCATGGTCAACCATGGTTAGTCATATGCAATCATTTTCAACCATCGTAAACCATGGTTAACCATGGTCCAATGTCACATTGTGACAAATATTGTCTCAATACAAAAATCAATCATGGTAAACCATGGTAAACCATGGTTAAATTACATATTGTGCCAAATATTGTCTAAATATGTAAATCAACCATGGTTAACCATGTTTATTTTAACATTTATAATATTTGTCTTAGGGTTATATACCTTGGTTTATAATATTTACATTAGGGTTCATCATAGGATTTTCTCAATTGAAAATCAATCATGGTCAACCATGGTACAATTTCGCATTGTGACAATGATCTCAATATGAAAATCAACCATGGTCAACCATGTTCCAACATCGCATTCTGAAAAATCGTGTCTATAAAAAATGGTCAATCATGGTCAACCAATTCACATTTTGACAAATATTGTCTCTTGGCCCAATGTCACATTTTGACAACCAAGATCATCCATGGTCAACCATGTTCCAACGTCGCATTTTGACAAATATAGTCTTAATATGAAAATCACACATTTTCAACCATGATCAATCATGTTCAACCATGGTCAATAACCATGGTCAAATTGTGACAAAGGTTCCCTTAGTCCAATGTCACATTGTGACAACATGGTCATATATGGTCAACTATGGTCCAACATCCCTTTGTGAAAAAAATTATCTCAATATATAAATCAAACAAGGTAAACCATGGTAAAAAATTGTAGAACAACACCTTTTGAGAAAGGTTATATCAATATGAAAATCAGTTATGGTCAACCATAGAACAACATCGCATTGTGACAAAGATTTTGTCAATATGAAAATCAACTCTAGTAAACCATGTTTATTTTAGGTTTTATAATATTTATCTTATGATTTATAATCATTTTTAACCATGGTTGAACATAGCTAACCATGGTACCATTGTAAGTCAACCATGGTCCAATGTCAAATTGTGACAATTATTATCTCAATATGAAAATCAATCATGCTCAACCATGGTCAATTATGTTTATTTTAGGGTTTATAATATCTATCTTAGGGTTTTTATACATTTTTTTTATAACACATGGTCAACCATGGTCCAACATTGCATTGTGACAAAGATTGTCTCGACGTTAAAATTAGCCATGGTCAACCATGGTCCAACATTGCATTGTGACAAAGATTGTCTCGACGTTAAAATTAGCCATGGTCAACCATGGTCCAATATAACATTTTGCAATGGATTGCATCAATATAAAAATCAACCATGGTCAAACGTCTTCCAACCTCAGATTCTGACAAATATTGTCTCAATATGAAAGTAAACAATAGTCAACCATGGTTAATCATGGCCAATAAAAATGGCCACATTGTGAAAAATATTGTCTCTTGGTCCAACACCACATTGTGACAACCAAGGTCCTCCATGGTCAACCATGTTCCAACATCGCATTATGAAAAATATTATCTCAATATGAAAATCAACCATGTTCAACCATAATGAATCATGTTCAACCATGGTTACATTATGACAAAGATTGTCTCTTGGTACAACATCACATTGTGACAACATGGTCATCTATCGTCAATCATGGTCCAACGTCATATTGTGAAAAATATTGTCTCAATATGAAAATCTATCATGATTAACTATTGTCCAATGTCGCATTGTGAGAAGGGTTTTGTTAATATGGAAATCAATCATGGTCAACCATAGTCAAACATCACATTGTGACAAAGATTTTTTCAAAAAGAAAATTAATAGTGGTCAACCATGTTTATTTTAGGGTTTATAATATTTTTATTAGGGTTTGTGTACCTTGGGTTTATAATATTTATCCCTTGGGTTTAATATTATTCCCTTGGATATATAATCCCTTTGGTTTTTATAATTAATCCCTTGGGTTTATAATATTAATCCCTTGGGTTTAATATTATTCCCTTAGGTTTATAATACCTTAGTCTTTTAGAATTATTTTTTCGGGTTTATAATATAAATCCCTTGACTTTATCAATTGAAGGGTTCATATTCCTAGGGTATAATATTATTCACAAGGTTTATAACATTAATCTTTGGTTTAATATAAATCCCTTAGGTTTATAATCATGGTTAACCAAGTGCAACCATGGTCCAATGTCACATTGTGACAAATATTTTCTTAATATTAAAATAAACCATGGTCAACCACAGTTAAATGTCATATTGCAACAAAGATTGTATCAATATGAAAATCAACTAGGGTAAAAAATGGGAAACCATGCTTATTTTAGGGTTATAGTATTTATCTTAGGGTTTTATATGCCTAGGGTTTATAATATTAATCCCTTGGGTTTAATATTACACCCTTGGGTTTATAATCCCTTGTATTTTTAATATTAATCCCATGGATTTATTATTCCCTTCGGTTTATTGTATTAATCCATTGGGTTTTTTAATCAAAGGCTTCATTTTCTTGGGGTGTCATATTTATCTTTTGTAAGCTTGGTAGGTCCTTTCTTTTTCATTAATTTTAAAAAGGAAAGTTATATCCACGTGCAAATAGTTAGGTGGCCTCAACTTTGCCAGAGGGAAACCAAGTTTGTTAGCCACCTAACAGTGTGATAAGCCATCCAAAAACCAAAAATTATGAGTCTATCCAACCAAGCCAAATATGTATGATTTTCTCTAAACTTTGTATACTCTAGATACCTAAAAAATTAACTATCAGTATATTGAGATTTAAATTTTTCCGACAGACAGATAATAAAAAATTAAGGACACAATTATCAAACTAGTCAACATCATCAACACACTCCACTGAAGTCAGGTCCTTAGTAGTGGAACCCATAAGCTAAGTATATGGAACGCAAGGTAAGTTCTCTTCAATGCAATGCAGTCTGCCATCCTGCTTTTGCAGTTGGAATTGGAGGTTTTGAAACTCCTTTTTATAATCAAGAAATTCGTGTGCTACCACTGCCATACCAATGGAAATTTTCTCCAAGGATTTCGCCATAATACTTTTCATTGACCATTACAAGAACAATTTTTTCTTAAACTACATGGTTCAGCCATAGGGGTGCTCTTTGTCTGGAACCAAAACCCATCAATCCTCCACGTCTATGTCCATCATGGCTACCTATTTGTTCAGGTATTCTTCCCATCCTTCAATTAGCTACCAAATTTCTTCTAAATATTCCTCATGATATGTCATGGCCACATCATTTATGATGCTTGAGACCAGTTTGCGGCCCAAACTTGAGCCCATAGAGGAGCTAGGTTGATAGGGCATTGAAGACCCCATATTCCTTTTTCCGTGGCCACTCTAGCTTGGGCCACTTTTAGTCTTCATTGCAATGGAATGATTCATACTCATGTACCTGCACTTTCTGAGGTAAAATTTTAATTGGCTTAGGTGGCAACTAGAGCCCAAAGCACCCGGCTTCCTCGGGTCACTACCAAGCCTTAAACATGCCAGAGGACATAAGTGAGTCAAATATTTCTAGAATAAAACCCAAATAATCACCCCTTGACTTATCCAATTCTGACTTTCATTACAAACAAACCATAACAAAGACATTTACCCCATTAAACCATCAATGAACCCAATCCTCTCTAGGATTCGGCAGACATTTTTATATACTAACATAGTCTCTTGGTAAAAATACAAAGGCATCGTAATGATACCAAAAACCTTTACAAACTGCAACATACCCCAACTCTAGGATAGATAAAAACCACGGAGACATAACCTATTAATAGACTCCCAACAAAATAACCCCATTTAGGAAAGAAAATTTCCAAATATTATAGACACAGGAAAACCAGGAGACCTTGATACATGCTTCGAATCCAATACATACACATAAAGTTGTGCAAAACCCACCCTCCTATGATACCTCGATGATACAAAACCATTAAACCAGATGCCACCTGATGATATGACCGATGCATGGGGGTACTGTAAAAAGAGCATACCCCATGCATGTTTACTAGCATGAGGAGAAGATGCGACTGGAGCCACATCCAAAGACCCTTTGTGAGTTGAACGTATGCGAACACATTGATCCAAGCACCCAAACACCATGATAGGAAACTCTCATCAGTCTTACGAAACACTTGTCCGGCAAACTCTTCAGTAAACAATAACCACAGGAACTTGAAAACCAAACTCTCGTCAACTAGAAAAATACCAACCTCACACCCAAAAATTCAGAAAACCTTCCAATAATTGAAGTCTTTTCCACCTTCCTCTATAGTAATTACTCTTTTCATGCATGGACCCACCTCTCCATATTATTAAGCATGCAGAGGGTGCTAGGGAGGTTGCTCAAAAATACCCCCATTAATCACCCACCATGAAAGTCTTATCCAACTCACACCCGAATCAAGGGTCCTAAAGTGTAATACTATTCGTAAGGTTTATAATATAAATCTTTAGGTTTAATATAGATACCTAGGTTTTATAACCATGATAATCCATGCACCAACATCACACTGTGACAAAACTTTTCTCAATATGAAAATCAACCATGGCCCAACGTCACAATGTCACAAATATTTTCTTGATGTGAAAATCAATCATGATGAACTGTGATCAACCATGGTCCAATGTCACTTTGTGAAACATATTGTCTCGTTATGAAAATGAACCATTTTTAACCATGGTCAACCATGTTTATTTTAGGGTTTATAATATTTATCTTATGATTTATATACCTTGCCTTCGTAATATTAATCCCTTGGTTTTATAGTACTCCATGTTTTAGAATTAATCCCATAGGTTTATACTATCAATCCCTTGCATTTATTAATCTAAGAGTTCATATTCCTAGGGTATAAAATTATTCAACCATATGAAAATAAACCATGGTCCAATGTACAATTGTGACAAAATTTGTCTCAATATGAAAATCAACCATGGTCCAATGTTGCATTGTGACACATATTGTCTTGATATTAAAATCAGTCATGGTCAACCATCAACCAATGTCAAATTATGACATGTATTATCTCAATATGAAAATAAATCATGGTCAACCATGTTCCAATGCCATATTTTGACAAATATTGTTTCAATATGAAAATAAACCATTATTAGCCATGGTCAATCATTCTCAACCATTGTCACATTGTGACAAATATTGCCTCTTGGTCCAATGTCACATTGTGACAACCATGTTCATTCATGGTAAAGCAAGGTCCAACGTCAGATTATGGAAAACATTGTATCAATATGAAAATAAACCTTGGTCAACCATGGTCAATCATGTTTAACCATGGTCACATAGTGACAAATATTGTCTCCATCTAATGTCACATTGTGACAACATGGTCATCCATGGTCAACCATCACATTGAGAAAAAACCTGTCTCAATAAGAAAATCAACCATGGTCAACCATTTTCCAACATCGCAATGTGAGAATGTTTCTCTCAATATGAAAATCAATCATGGTCAACCATATTTATTTTAGGGTTTATATACATTTGTTTTATAATATTTATCCCTTCAGTTTATACTCCCTTAGGTTTATACTATTAATCCCTTCATATTATTATTCCCTAGGGTTTATAATATTTATCTTAGAGTTTATATACCTTGGGTTTATAATATCAATCCCTTGGTTTTATCTATCTAAGGGTTCATATTCCTAGGGTATAATATTTGTACAAGGTTTGTACTATTGATCCTTTGGTATAATATAAATCCCTTAGGTTTATAACCATGGTCAATCATGCGCAATCGTGATCAAATGCTACATTGTAATGAAATTGTCTAAATATGAAAATGAATCATGGTCAACCATGGTAAAATATCACATTGTGAGAAATATTATCTCAATAAAAAAATAAACCATTTTAAAACATGGTGAAAATTGTTTATTTTAGGGTTTATAGTATTATATTAGGGTTTATATACCTATGGCTTATAATATTAATTGTAGAGTCCCAAAATTGTTTTGCTTTGACACCCTTTTGCATCCATATTTTCCTTCTTTTCCCATCACTATAAACCTAATAAAGGTAGAAATCACATGATTTTGACAAGGTAAAGAACTTATGTTTCGAATTTTTAATATTTTCTAATATTCCCTATTGTTTTTTTAAATATTACACTCAACTACAGAATTAACACAATTCCACAGCTATTACACAGATCTACATCTGCCTTCATTGATAACAGGGTTCTAGTGCGCCAGCTTAGAAAAGGAGTATATGGGTAGATAGAGGATGATCCCTTCATGGATCTCCTCCTAATTATCCAAACCAATTCATCAAGGATAACATGTAGTTACAGGGTCAAAGCTGGCAGTGAACATGTAGTAGCGCTCAGAAACAAAATATGACAATGTCACAACTTTGTCGATTTTCTTTCCTAATAGAAAATCGACAAGATAGTGATATTTGTTTAAGTTTCTAACCTGTATAAGGATTATAAGGAGACCTGTAGGCACATAGCTCATTTACTATTAAACACACTCTATAAAACCATGGAGACTCTTTTTATTCAGGGCACGCAATATTTTATTTTCCTGAGTATTTTGTTTGAAGAATTTTATCTTAATTCGAAGCTCCTTTTTGGTGCATTGGTGTGTTTTTAGGGTTAGAGAAACCTACTGTGTTGTGGGGGAACCATGCATGCAGATCAAGTCATTTGCTTTCATTTTTTATTTTATTTCAAACGCATTATCATTTCATAGTTCAAGCTTTGATTTCATTTTCAACTTCAGTTTAAATATTTTAATACTTTATTTTTTCTTAATTTTTAGATTCATTATCTTAAATTCATTCTTTCTATATTTTATATAGCTCAGTTCATTTCCTTTTCCTTTACATTCCAGGTTCAAAATTGCAATATATAAAAGCTCTATTTTTTATAGCATTTTGTTTTAAGTTTCAGTTGGTTTTTAATTATCATGCTTTCATAAAAGTAGGACTTGTACAATATTCCATGCTTTAATAATTTAGAGTTAGTTCTTTGTTTGATGTAGCATAAAAATCTCAAAAACAACTTGATAAAAACACAGTAGAAATTAATCTAACATATCTTTTGAAAGGGGATATCTCACAAACCATTTGTAATACTCATTTCAATTGAAATTAACTATAGGAATAACATTTAACATAGATAATGTATTTCTATAAAACTCACTGATCCATAGGAATTTAACACTAATCCAAAATTTCAAAAATTGAAAAAAATCAAAATTCAATCCTCGTTCTAATGACAAAGACTTATAGCACATATAGTGCAATTTCACTTCATAAGTTTACTGACTCTGATCGATAATTTATTCTTGAAATTTAAGAACACTAAATGGAGAAAAAAATTTGGCGTTGTTGTCGGGGAAGTGTAAATATAAGTCTTAGAAATAAAACATGATATGCATAGGGAGAGAGATTCTAAAGATAGGTTTGCAGGACAAGGAAGAAGTGTGATTCCTACATCATCACTCAGTCCACCCCGACCTCTAAGCTCTACACCACACACTCAAACTCGAATTCCATACAAAGGTGGTCCACTTAGACTTCCTGAAATTATAAGATCTGAAATCCAACCGATGGATTCACCTACTTCATCTACCGAAGCTTTAATTGAAGAAGAAAATCCTCCATCCCCAACCATAGGAGTAATATTATTATCTTCAATAGGAGAAAAACTTCTAAGACAAGAATTAGAAGTCCTTAGTGAAGAAGAAGAACAAGAAACTCATTCAAATTCTCCATTGATAGAGGAACTAGAAGAATAAGAAAATTATGTTGAAGAACCGGATGCTTACATTAGTTCTAAGAAATCCATCATTGTTGAAGAGGTATAAGTAGAAGTACACAATGTCAATGGTGAACAAACTATGATTGGAGGAGGAAGAGGAGGAAATAAAGGAGGTGGAAGAGGATGGAAGAGGGGGTAGAGGTAGAGGTAGAGGTAGAGGAGATCCATAACCTTTTGGATTCCCTATTCTCAATGAGGATACAACGTACACAATGAAACATATTTCACTTTCTATCCTCCCTAATTTTCATGTAATAAGAAGTGAATATCCAGAAACATTTCTCTTTGAATTTGAAGTATTATGTAACTCATATGATTATCTACATGATGCTCAAAAATTAAAACGTTTTCCTTCTACCTTAAAGGATTTAGCATTAAAATGGTTTATGAGTTGAGGGATGAATTCTATGGGAACATGGGAAGAAATGAAAGATGCATTCTTAGAGAAATATAAGGATTATTGTACGCCTCATAGTATGAAAGATAATTTTTTTTAAATGGAACAATGGGAAGATGAAAATCTTGAATATATTGTCAAAATATTTTTTTATAATATTAAAAAGGAAAAAATGAATAATCTGGATGTGGAAAATTTGAAAGCTCTCCTACAAAAATCCACCAGAGATGAATGGATTGATATACTCAATTTAATGGGGAAAGGAGACATTTCTCGGTTACCATTTTGATAAATTTGTGTGTTATGTGTACATATTTCAGGGGGTAAATCACTAATCGGGAAAAGTCCAAGAGATCATCTCTTATCAAGAAAAAATAAATCTGCAGCTCAGACAGTTAGTAGGGAAGAATTAGGTAATTTTCTTGATAATTTCAAGACATATATTTTATGGAGTCTTAGTGATCAAATTGACACCCTTAAAATATAGAACAATAAAAAATATGAAAATTATGCATTATCTATCTTATGTCCTAGGTGTAGAAATAAACATGCTTTGATAGAGATTCCTTTAGACTTAAAAACCATAGAAACCTGTGTACTATGTACAGAAATCATCATACTAAAGAATGCCCCTCTATACTAGGTCTTAGGGTTGTATATAGTGAAGAAGGAATGCCAAATCTAGTAGACCCTCTCTGCTCTATTGCCAGAAGACCATGGAAAAATCCTCAAAATCTAAATCAAAATTTTAATCCTCAACAATTTGGACAAATTTCATAAGGTAATTGGAATTCACCTATGCCATGGCAGCCTTGGGCTCAACCGCAACCACAATATTGGAATCAAGTGTGGAAAAATCCTTATGGAAGCTATGCTCAATACCAACAATATCCACCACAATTCTTTCCCCAGAATAATAAATTACCTCAAGATCAAGTTCAAAATGAAAATCCACCTCTCTCTTTACTATTTTCACAAAACCAAACCAATTACTCATTAAACCGCTTCCAGATCCAAATAATAAATCTATTTACAACATGGAAGGGCAGAATTCTCAAAATTATTTAATAACTCCATTATATCTAAATAATGTTCAATTAAGATCTGGTAGAGTATTATAATATAAGAAACCCATTGTTGTTATTCAAGAAACAAAGAAAATTTTTCGAAAAAATAATAATAAATCTGAAGAAGAAGAAACTTCTCTTCCTCATAAAGAATGTGATCAAACAGAAAATATTCCTAAAATTTCTGGTGATACTCCTATTATATAACAACCTTCGGTATCTATTGCAAGACCACCTTTTCATGAAAGGTTGAAAATTGATAAAGGAGTTGCAAAAAAATCACATTGATTGATTATGATATGATGGATGAATTGAAAAATATTTGTATAAAAATTCCTTTATTGCAAGCTATAAAATAAGTACCATTTTTTCAAAAATAATTAAGGAATTGAGTACTAAAAGAAAAATAAAATATATAAAAATAATCCAATTAGTTAGGATAATTTCAAACATCATGATGGGGGAGGAAACACTGCAGAAATATTTAGATCTAGGAAGCCCCATTGTGAAAATTCACATCAATGGAATTGAAATACTGGACACATGGATTGATCTAGGAGAAAACATAAACACAGTGAGTAAAAAAATTGTGGATCAGCTAAAACTTCCTAACCTTCAAACACACCAACATTTTTATAATTAGCAGACAGGTCTGTAATTAAACTTGATTGTGTCTTAGAAAATATTTTTGTATCCTTAGATTCTTGGAAATATCCTATCGATTTCATGTTTTTAACACCCAAGAATAATTTAGGAGGACATCCATTAAATTTTAGGAAGACCTTGCTTAGATATAGTTGATGCTTTCATCAGTTTTAGATCAAAAGACATGTTTATCTCTGTAATATCCCTATTTTTACTGCTTTTATTATACAGTTGAAAATCCTACAGGTCAAGTGGACCTAAAGGAAAACAATAATTGTGGACATATTTTATTTTTTTAATCATAAATGTGGAATTTTAATTATTGTGCAAATAATAGAGTATATTGGAGACCTGGAGACCAGAATTTCAAGTCCATGAGGATGGAATTAAATCCAAAGACTCTTGAATTCTGCAAAAATCCTTGTAGAAATAAAATTAATTAAAAATATTAGATTGGAGAAAAAAATATAAAAGATGCCTCAGTAAAGTGGAAAGTTACTGAGACGAGGTGAAATAAAACTAGAAAGACGAAAATGCTAGTTTTAAATTACTTTTTTGGAAAAAAAAAAAAGTAAAGCCTAGGCAAAAGGAAAACAACATCCTGATTTAGCTGGATGCGGTTATGGAAACATGTTGAGGGAAAACAAGCTTAAATAATCCATTCCATTGTAGACAATAGGTTTCCTACACTTTGGAGGAATTGGTCTCTATTTGGGGGGATCTGTGGAGAGAAAGATCAAGGTTGGATGGAAAATATTCTTACAAAAATTGTTATGCACAATAAGTTTAATTTTGTCTTATGATAAAAAAAATATGGTGAAAGTTAGAGAAAATGATGATTCAGGTAGCAGAGAAAGAAATTATCTTTTATGAATTATTAATTTCTATATAGTTACATAGAAAAATGAAATTATTAAACCAAAAAAAGAATGTATAAACCAAAGTAGTAGGGTTTAAATATGTTGTTAGGTTGTAAACATCTAATTATTATGTACAAAATTATATTAATACATGTGGAAAAGAGGTAAGAAAAATAATGAATTTAACTAATGTGTAACCAATTATTAAACATAAATATATGTACAGTAAGATATAATTTTCAATCTAACAGGAAATATGATTGTACAATTTAAATTTAAATACTCTGTTGTATGTTAAAAAGAGGGTTACATCTAGTTATTCATTCTTTTATTGAATAAGAAATTAAATATCAAATACATATAAAGTACTAGAGGATAGTACAATAGAAATAGTGCAATGAAATATAAAAATACATTTCCAACGATTTATAATTTTTTATTATTATTATAAACATAACATAAGAATTATATTATCAATGATAAAAATTATCATTACAAACTATAATAAATTCTTGACCAAATCCATGGTACTATATAATTAATTACATGAATTATAAATAGCGAAATAGCCCTGAATTCAGAGGAGTGAATTTTGTAGATGATATGGACCAACCTGTAATTAGAAGAAAAAATACAATGTTAAATATTGACAGAATGATTGTTCAAACTTGAAGACTGGAAAAAGGAGTCAAGTGAACACCTGCTCAAAAATAACATGTATAAGGTTTAGTATGTGTATAAAATAAGTGAAATCATTATATAAATTACAAGAACATGACTAAGTTCATTGGAATAGAAATATTACCTTGTTAATCTAATGTAAAACTGTGGAATTATCTATGTACACAGAGAAACTAGAAAAGATTAATAAATTCATGCATGTACATGAATAAATAGATAATATGAAAATTGTATGAAAACATAAAAAAGGAAATTACCTGAAATCTGATAGACAAGATATGTACTGGAAATCTGTAAAAATCTTGTTGGAAGAGCAGAATCCCTGCAAAATTAATGATTTTATTAATTTGAGGAAATTAATAAAATAAGAAATATTTGTGGAACAAGTAAAAAAGATAGAATTATAATTCCTAATTATAATTAATTGAAATAAAATAGAATTCTATAAATTAATACAGATTTATTCTAATTATGTATATGTGTATAGAAAAAGGAAAATATTGAACTTAATCTATAATAATATTAAAACCCTATTGAAAAATATGAGTTAAAAAATAAATTTATACCTGACAAAATTATAGAATGAATAGAACTAATTAGACTATACCACATAAGGTGTGTGTCTGTATTGAAAAAAAAATATTATAAAACTAATGGAAATTCATTTCCTATAGGAAGATTTCAGGGGAAAATAGTCTTTTGAATATCATTGAGGAAATATGATGCATGTATTTGTTAGCAGGAAAAATGAATACAGAACAAATTTTTTCTACTATCCAACGAAGGATTGAAATTAATAATAATTTATTCATAGTGAAGGAAAAGAATATAAATGAATCTTGTAAAGTATCAAATCAACTCTCTAGTATTAAAAATATATGTTCTCTTTCAAATTCTCAAAAAGCTGAAAATAGAAACACTAATACGATGTGAAGAGGGGTGCATATCTTATTAAAAACCAAACATAGAAAACAAAATTCATTCCTAAGAATTTCATGTAAACAAATATTCGTGGAAGAACACAAAACGATTTGGGGCAAACCAATTTCATAAACACCAAAGATAAAAGATTTTAATTAATCAAACCCTATCACTACAAAAACGATGGGATTTAATAATCAAATTGAAACCAATTGTGTGCCATGAAGTAACTATGTCGAGACACAAAGAGACATTTCAAGAATAGAGGTAGTATGAAGAGAGAGTGTCTTTGTTCTAAATGAAAGCTTAACGTCAAGAATTCCTCACAGATTTAATGGAACGAGATGAAAAATTATTTGAAGATAGTTGCGTTTAATAACTAATTCACTGTCGTATTGACGAAGTCAACATAGAAAAAACCTATTCTTCATAAAGAGAGGGCTTCATAAATGTATTACCTGGAATTTTTAAAATGACATTTCCTCAAGAAGGTTAGGAATATAAATAACCTTTGCAATCACAAACCAAAAACATAATTAGTTCAATAAAGGATAACCAGACTTTGTTAATAAAAAACGTAGAACAATGGCAAGAGGAAAAATTTTAACATCGAACAAAGACTCACCAGAGGTGAGTCGGTTTTTGTAAGCTTAGGAAAGAGGGCTGCAAAATGGCATAAGGTTGTGGATGGAGAGCCAGAGCTGAGAACTCAATTGGTGGACTAAACACAAATGTGACTGAAAACCTAACATACCTTCGAAAAACCAAATTCATAGGGTGGAGGGAAGGTATATGAATGAATCCTCAGTGCTAATGTGGCCATAATCCATCTCATAGCAGATTGAGAATATCACGAAGGCCATGTGAATGATTTAATTAACTAAGTACCATCATTAATAAGTGAAATCCTCAAACAAAGAACTGACATAAATGGTATGTCACCAAGTTATGAACAAGATAATATTGAATCCCAATACTGATTGAGGAAAATAAATAAGTTGAAACTTTGGGTTAATGTGTTAATTATTATATATTGAAACTTCAAGATCTGCACCCAATGTAATATCTCAGAAAAGGAATCGATGGAAAGTGGCAAGTATAGAGTATTAACTAAGATTAATGTCCTAAGTAGGTATATTGTAAAGGGTGATATGTATTATGAGAACTTCATAAAACGTATCCACAATTATGACTTCAACAAAGAAATTTGAACTTAGTCAAAGATATATCATAATTAAAATATGTATAGATATAACGTCATTTCATATATTCGAATTTAAGCTAAGTTGGGAATTAAAAATGAAATTCGAATAATTCTCTAACATGGAATTAGTAGTATATTGGAATGTCATATGATATTCATTATCAACCTTATGCATAATTCTTTATAATAATTATGTGATATAATTAAAGGTTGAATCTCATGCTATAACTCCATGTATGGATGGCTAGCTTTAATAGTAACTCTCATTTTTTTCATAACGATTAAACGATGTGGTATAAGTGGAATAAATTAAGAAGAGTATGTATAGATTAATTAGAGGGGTTTGAGGCTAAGTATAATCTTAGAATATAGGTAGATATTCTAAGATAAAATTGAAAGTTGTAATTTTAATAAAAATTCTAGAATATGCATAAGATTATGAGAAAGTAAATTAATGGTAAAATAAATTTACTATTATAACATAAGTGAGCACTTGAAGAATTGTCATCAAGGACAGTCAAAACTGAAAGTGAAATGGGAAATCGTTTAATATGGTCTCGGGATCATTAATCACATAATTTTATTCCCTTCACAAAACATGAAGTCGTTAGAGAAAATTTAACGATAGAAAGTACACATAGATGGAAACATCACAATATGATGAAGGGTATTAAAGTCAAAAGATGACAAAGTAGCATTAATGATAGAAATAGAAGAATTTATTTTTTTGGGTAAGTGGAGTTGTTAGAATCTCATATGGAAGTTCCACAAAGAAATTTTCATTATATCTCCCTGCAAAAACAACAATAGATATAGAAAGTGAAGAATGGATAGATGATGATAATGATATATAACCTATTTTTAATATTGTACAAAAAGGTGAGGACCAAATTTTAAATTCAATAGAAAATAATGAACCCTCCTTATATCATGACAATAGTCAAACTTTTCAAGAACAATGTAATATCGAATATCTATCATCTAGATAAATGTCTTTACATTCTATGGAAAAATTTGGAAATTATTCGATAGAAATCTTTCCTGAAAAAACATTGAATATTAATGAAAATTTGGAAGAATTAAAAAAAAATCAACTGGTAGAGACCTTGCAAAAACACTCTTCTGCTTATGCATGGGAGTATCGGGATATGAAAGGAATTAATCCCAAATATTGTATGCATCATATCTATATTGAACAGAATGCTAAACCAGTTGGACAACCTCAAAGAAGAATGAACCCAAACTTAAAAGAAATTGTTAAGGAAGAGATACAGAAACCATTGAATGTAAATTTTATCTATCCTATATCAAACAGTCAATCACCCCTAGTAATTTTTCTTAATAAAACTTTAAAATGGAGGGTATGCATAGATTACAGGGAATTGAATAAACAAACATTGAAATACCACTTTCCACTTCCTTTCATAGATCAATTACTAGACACATCAGCAGGGAAAAAGTATTTTTCATTTTTGTATGGTTTCAGTGGGTATAATCAAATTCAAGTAGCACCTGAAGAGAAATACAAACGATATTTACCTGTCCATGGGGAATTTATGCTTACCGAGTACTTCCTTTTGGATTGTGCAATGCTCCAGCAACATTCCAAAGAAAAGTTATCAGAATTTTATTTGATCTCATTCATGACTATGTGGAAGTGTATATGGATTATTTCACAGTTTATGGTAATTATTTTGAGGAAGAACTAGAAAATTTAGAGAAATTTCTAATAATATGAAAAGAATCAAATCTTTCATTAAGTCATGAAAAATGTTTTATGATGTGTTGAACCTCAAAATTGTTCTTATTTTGACATTATTTTTCATCATTATTCTTCCTTTTTACAAACTCATAGCTCAAATAAATGATAATTGACATATTCTATATCAGAGAAAGCATTTAAAATATCTCTACTTTATATTATGATGTTTCTTTTTATTTAAATTAAATTGTGTAATTAGTTACTGTATGTGTGCAAGTATGCAGCTAATCGTTGTTTCTGTAGATATTGTTATGGTTTGACAGGTTTTGAGAAGAAAATAAGGAAATGGATCATATGGGTATCTCTAGAATGATCCATGCATGGATCATATCCCATCCAATTGTTCGAATTCGAAGAGAAAATGTGCCTATGCTCGTGGTCAAGGTCGGTCAAAGAATGTGATCTACGAATGAAATACTCTCAATTTGCTATGATGTAGAAAATTGAGAGACGACCATTAAAGATTTTGCTTCTATCTAGACTTCTAATTTTAGTTCTAGTTGTTATTTGTAAGAGAAAATGCCTCAAATAGTTAAATCTGAAACTTGTTTAAATGTTAGTCTTTTGAAACCGGGAAACAATCCTAATTTTGATGATTCAGTGTATGCTTTTGAAACACTATTTTTTATAATAAGGAGACCAGTTCCAGATCCTTTGATGCATGTGTAGTCCATTATATTTTTGACACATTTGGTTGCAGAGGGCCCCTGCACGGAAAGGAGGTTTATAATTTTTTTGTAGTTTGGATACATACTGATCTGATATTTATATTTTGGGACTGTTTATTGCCTGCATGAAGGAAAAGTGGCAGATAAATGTAAAAGTCATGGACTAAATAGTAGTATATACTACTAGCATATGTAACATGTAACCTATCTTAAATGAAAAGTTACAATTTTTTTCTTTGGGAAAAAATCATTTAATTTCCTGTCAATTCATTATTTTTTCTTCTGTTAATTCATAGTTAAATTCGCATTGTTTTCATAGTTAGATTCATGTCAATTAATAGTTTAATTTGTGTACTATTTTATATATTAGTTTCATGAATTCTTTCTTAGATTAGTTACCAATTAGATTTCTAAATGTGATCACTAATTCATCTCAAGAAATTTGCTCTATCATTTTCCAATTGGATCAGATTTTGGTATTCGGTCATACAACAGTCATAGTTTCCTTTAACATGCCTTGTACATGTTTTCAATTTCAATCAGAACTGTCATTTAATTTCTTAGTAATAGGATTTATGCTTTCAATCCATGGAATAGAATCATATTTAGTTAGGATATAATTAAATTAGAATTATGTTTTTAAAATAGAGCAAATGCTCTGTTTTCATAGGACTAGAAGCTCTCAATGGATAATATAGGAAATGGTTTCATTTTTTCATTTGAATGCACTTATATTTATAATAGTGCTATGTTTTAAACTATTTAGATATTTTTCTGGCCTACTAACAACATTCAAAGTTTGATTTATTTTTATACAATTTAGATTAGTTAATGAACATTTCATTTTATTCCTTCTTTTATATTTCATATTCCATTAGAAATAGTTTTTAATTAACTTTCTTTCCTTAGAATAAAAACAACATTTTCTTTTCTTCCTTCCTCAAGAATTAGTTTTCATCATTAAATTTCATTTAGATTTGATTATTCACTAGCATTTAGAGATTTCATTTCTTAGATCAATTTTAAACATAAGATACAAAATCCCTAATGTAACATAAAAATACACAACGAAGTAAGAGAACAAGGTTATCTAAGCATATATAGTGCACCTTTCCTCATCAAATTACTAACCTTGGTCAATAATTCATGATAGAAATTTGAGATATCAAACTGACTAAACATTTTGGCACTGCTGTCGGGGAAGTGAAATTAGGAAGCCTTATTTCTTACATTAAAAAAAAATGACATGTGTAGAGAAAGAGACTCTAAGGGTAGATTCATAGCTAGAGGTAGAAGTTTGATTCATAAAACACCACTCACCCCACCAAGACCATGTAGTGCCACACCACCATCTCAAACTCATATTCCCTTTTTCACCTCAAGACATAGACTTCCTAAAGTCTTAAGATCAAAAATCCAACCAGGAGATTCCCCAACTTCATCTACTAAAGTAGTTTTAGAAGAAGAATATCCTAGATCTCCGACAGAAAGAGTAACCTTTTTCACCTCTACAGGAGAAAATATTCTAGCTCAAGAGTTAGAAATCCCTAGGGAGGAAGAAGAAGAAGAAAATTTCTTCAATATTCCATTAATAGAAGAACCAAAGGAAGAAAAAATAACTCTACAGTTAGAACCTTAGATTAGATCTAAGGAATCTACAATGGTAGAAGAAGAAGGCCATGGAGAAATTCTTAATGCAGATGCCTTAAGAGGAGGAGGAAGAGGTAGAGGATGAGGGGGAGGAAGAGACGGAGGAAGAGTTAGATTCACAGGAGATCCTAACTCTGTTGGATTTCCTATAGTTGATGAAGATACAAATTCTATAATGAAAAATATTTCACCTTCTTTCCTTCCCAATTTCCATGGATAAAGGACTAAGGATCTTGAAACATTTTTATTTGAATTTGAAGTCTTATGTATATCTTATGACTACTTACAAGGCTCTCAATAATTGAAGCTATTCCCTGCAACACTCAAGGGTGAAGCTCTAAAATGGTTCATGGGTTGATAACACAATCTATTAGGACATGGGATGAGATGAAAAGTGCATTTTTCAAATATATTTTGATTATTGCACACTTATTAATAGGACAGATGAAGTATTTAAAATGATGTAGAAAGAGGATGTAAACTTAGAAGATCTAATTGAGATATTCAATTATAATATCAAGAGAGCTAAGATGGAACATCTAGATCAAGATACTTTAAAATATCTCTTATTGAAAACCATTAGAGATGAATGGATAGATATCCTTAACATGATGGGAAAATGATATATCTCTCAATTACCATTACCTGAAATTGTTGAATTGCGCATTCATCTCTCAAGAGGAAAATGAAACCCTAAAGAGAAAAATCACTTGGAGAAGTTCATCAGTGATAACATTATCTTACATTTGGGGTTGTGGTATAAAAAGAATAAGAAGCTGAAGAAAAAGAACAAATCTTTGAACAAGAAAGTCATCAGCCTAAAGTACAAACTCCTTATGAGAAAACCTAGAATGGAAATCACTTCAAGGAAAGGAAAGAAGAGGAAGTTGGATTTATTAGCATAGGTATTAGAACAAATGCAATAGTAGGTGAACGCTCACATTTTTTGGAAATTGCATGAGGACATGCAATGGTTTCTTAGTGGGGGTATGTTGAACCTAAAAACTATTCTTATTTGAAAACCCTTTTTCTTCATTTCTTCATTCCTTTTGATAACTCATGACTCCAATCAATGATAATTGACATATTTAATATCAAAGAAAGAATTTAATTGATCTCACTTTATATTATGATTTTTTTTGTTATTTAAATAAATTTATGTAATTATCTACAGAATATGTGAAATTCTACAGCTAATCATTGTTTCTGCGGCTAATATTATGGTTTGAAAAGGTTTGAGAAGAAAATAAGGAAATGGGTCATATGGGTATCGCTAGAATGATCCACACATGGATCGTATCCCATCCACCTATTTGAATTCGAAGACAAAATGTGCCTATGCTCACGGTCAAGGTCAGTGAAAGAACGTAATATGCGAATGTAATACTCTCCGTTGTCTCTGATGTAGAAAATCGAGAGACGACCATTAAGAATTTGCTTCTATCTAGACTTGTAATTTAAGTTCTAATTGTTAGCTATAATCGAAAACACCTCAGACAATTAAATTTGAAACTTGTTTAAATACTAGTCTTTTGAAACCGGGAAATAGTCCTAATTTTATAATTCGATGCATGCTTTTGAAACTCTGTTATTGATAATAAGAAGACCAGTTCCAGATCCTTTTATGCACGTGTAGTCCATTAGATTTTCGACTCATTCTGTTGCAGAGGCCCCTTCATTGAAAGGAGGTTTTTAATTATTTTTTATTTTGATTTTTGTCATTTAATTTCTCGTTGATTAGTTATTTTTTCTTCTGTGAATTCATAGTTAAATTTGCATGTTTTCATAGTTAGATTCCTATCAATACATAGTTTAATTTTCTTCCTATTTTATAGATTAGCTTCATGAATGATTTCTTAGATTAACTTCCAATTAGTTGTGTAATCGTGTGCTCACTAATTTGTCTCTAGAAAGTTTCTCTGTCATTTTTGAATTGGATCAGATTTGGGTATTTGGTCATACAACAGTCATAGTTTCCTTTAACATGATTTGTACTTGTTTTCAATTTCAATCAGCACTGTTATTTCAATTCTTAGTAATAGGATTTATGCTTTCAATCCATGGAATAGAATTAGATTAAGTTAGGACATAATTAAATTAGATTTGTGTTTTAAAATTTAAAAAAAAAAATGATGTATTTTCATAGGCCTAGAAGCTCTCAATGGATAAGCTAGGAAATGATATCATCTTGTCATTTGAATGCAATTATATTTATAATACTGCTATGTTTTAAACTAGTTAGATATTTTTCATAGATGCTTTTCCGGCCTACTAACATCATTCAAAGTTTGATTTATTTGTATGCAATTTATATTAGTTAATGAACATTTCATTTTCTTCCTTCTTTTAGATTTCATATTCCATTAAAAATAGTTTGTAATTCAATTTATTTCCTTAGAATAAAAACAACATTTCCATTTCTTCCTCCTTTATGAATTCGTTTTCATCATTAAAATTAATTTAGATTTGATTATTCACTAGAATTTAGAGATTTAATTTTTAGATAAATTTTAGACATAAGATACAAAATCCCAAAAACAACATAAACACACAAAATGGAGTAAGAGAACAAGGTTACCTAAGCATATATAATGCACCTCACTTCATCAAATTACTAACCTCGATCAAAAATTCATGATAGCAATTTTAGACATCAAATTGACTAAACATTTTGGCGTTGTTGCTGAGGAAGTGAAGTTAGGAAGCCTTATTTCTTACATTAAAAAAAATGGCATCCATAGAGAAAGAGACTCTAGGGGTAGATTCATAGCTAGAGGTAGAAGTTTGATTCCTATAACACCTCTCACCCCACCAAGAACACGTAGTGCCACACCACCAACTCAAAATCATATTCTATTTTTCACCTCAAGACATAGACTTCCTTAAGTCTTAATATCAGAAATCCAACCAGGAGATTATCCAGTATCATCTACTGAGGTAGTATTGGAAGAATAAGATCCTAGATCTCCAACAGAAAGAGTAACCTTTTTCACCTTTACAGGAGAACATACTCTAGCTCAAGAGTTAGAAATCCCTGGTGATGAAGAAGAAGAATAAACTTTCTTCAATATTCCATTGATAAAAGTACCATAGGAAGGACAAATAACTCTACATTTAGAACCTTACATTAGCTTTGAGGAATCTACAATAGCAAAATAAAAATGACATGGAGAAATTCTGAAAGGAGATGCCTCAAGAGGAGGAGGAAGAGGTAGAGGATGAGGCAGAGGAAGAGAGGGAGGACGAGGTAGAGGCAGAGGAGATCCTAAATCTGTTGGATTTCCTATAGTTGATAAGGATACAAATTTTACAATGAAAAATATTTCACCTTCTGTCCTTCCCAATTTCCATGGATAAAGGATTGAGGATCCTGAAACATTTCTATTTGAATTTGAAGTCTTATGTAGATCTTATGGATACTTACAAGGCTCTAAAAAATTGAAGCTATTCCCTGTAACCCTCTAGAGTGCAGCTCTAAAATGGTTCATGGTTTTGATAGCAAAATCTCTTAGGACTTGGGATGAGATGAAAAGTGAATTTTTTCAAAGATATTTGGGTTATTGCACACTTATTAATAGGAAGGGTGAAGTATTTAAAATGATGCAGAGAGAGGATGAAAACTTAGAAGATCTAATTGAGAGATTCAATTACAATATCAAGAGAGCTAAGATGTAACATCTATATCAAGATACTTTAAAATATCTCTTATTGAAATCCAATAAAGATGAATGGATAGATATCCTTAACATGATGGGAAAAGGAGATATCTCTCAATTACCATTACCCAAAATTGCTAAATTGTGCATTCAACTCTCAAGAGGAAAATGAAACCCTAAAAGTACATAATCACTTGGATAAGGTCATCAGTGATAACACTATCTTACATTTGGGGTTGTGGTATAAAAAAAAGAAGCGGAAGAAAAAAAAAAACCTCTACAAATGAAAGTCATTAGCCTAAAGTACAAACTCTTTATGAGAAAACCTATAATGGAAATCTCTTCAAGGAAAGGAAAGAAGAGGAAGTTGGATGTTCTTGGGAAAAATACTTAGAAGGGGGGGGGTGAATCAGTATTTAGGGCATACTCCAAACTTTTTACCTTTTCTTTCTCTAAAACCCATACGCTAATTTACTGAGCCCAACTCGCGTATACACACGGGTATCCTTCATACAACTCGCGTATACACAGAGATCTTATTATGCATTTATTTCTTTACTTAGATCTTTGCAATATTCATTCATCTGGTGTTTAGTTAATAGTAAGCATGTGCAGTAATAACAGAATAAACCGTCACACATAAGCATCACACATGAACACTAGGATTTAAGGTGGAAACCCAAGTCGGGAGAAAACCACCGCTGCCGTCGTCTCAGTCTTCAATATTTATTATATATAGAAAACATGTTACAATCATGTACTGGCACAGACTCATACTAACACGCAGGCACCCACCTGCAGAAGGCTACACCCTTCTCTCGTTTACCAGCCTCTCCTGGAAGGGAGCTACAACCCCGTGCTCTCATTTACTAGCCTCTCCTGGAAGGGAGCTACGACCCCTCGCTCTCGTTTACCATCCTCTCCTGGAAGGGAGCTACAACCCCCTGCTCTCATTTACCAGCCTCACCTGGAAGGGAGCTACAACCCCCTGACTGAAGGCTACAACCCTCAGCACCTCTATGGACCACGTTTCATCAATTTTCACATTGGATCCAATATCTTCAATAGAACACATCTTGTAGGCAAATTTTCATCATATTTTCAGACTGGACCCACTCCACACATTTAAGCTCAACATTCATCAAACTGAAACTTATAACCCCATTAATTCATTCATTGAATCATCAACCAATCAACCAACAACTTGATCTTCAATTAACATAATCAACAACACATTCATCATTCAAACAACCCAGTTCTGTATGAATACATCATTGACAGATAGCAGTAAAACAGCAGAACAGATCAGATATTTCATACCACATACTTCAGTAAAACCCTAGATTCCATACGCGCTTTCACTTCACCGAACCTGCATATGTACGCGTTTTCATGCAGACCAACCCACGTATACTTCAGTGCATTCTTCAGAAAACCCTTTCTGCCCATACGCGCTTTTCCTTAAGTAGCCCCGCGTATGCACGCGATTTTACTGAAGCAAACCTACGTATACATCTGTAACTTTTCAGGACTGGCAGCTTCTTCAGATCAGATAAACAACTCAGATTTCATCCTTCACTTCAGAAAGTATATCCCCTCATCTCAGATCTAACCATTCCATGAACAGATCTAGGAAATACATATTCATTTCAGATCTAGAGATTCATCTTCATCATTTTATTCATAGGTGCATCATAGATTCAGATCTATCAATCAGAAACAGAATTCATCCATGCAGATATTCCTTCGAGAGATTTATTCATTCATAACCCTTACTCATACACCCTTACACAATGATTTTCTTCTCCTTATATAGATTTAGCCTTTGTCAATACCATGAGCCAAAACCACACCACTTCCGATGGTATTCCTGGACGGGATCAAATAGACAAACCAGCGCTCAATACAATGGGTTAATAGCATGGTAAGAACTCCTGGTTTTATAACTTTAGAGCGCAATTAGGCATACGCGACTTGGCATGTAATTTCCGCGTGCATACGCTACTTCTAAACAAACCCGTGTATGCTTTGTGACACACACTTTTCATCATTGTTCTGGCTCTTACTGATATTTATTTCTTCTGTACTCCTTAGCTGATCTTTAGATACATCATCTGTACATATTTGACACATAGGTTGCAACTCATCAAGTCATTTTCCATCAAGAACAACTTCATCACATCATATAGCCAATTCTCATCTCATCAAGTAGATTACTATCAAAGACAACACATGCCAACAATCTTCACATTAGATTTACATCATCATCAAACAGGTTGTTATCAAAGACAACTTCATTAATTAGGTTGCCATCATCTTCATCAAGTGGGTTTCCATCAAGGACAACACTTTGCATCATATTGCCAACAATCTCCCCCTTTGGACTTGATGGCAACCACGATGGTGTTTGATCACCACAATAGATAGATACATTAAGCATAATGATATTATTTCCTTATTCAAACACCATGTCACTCTCCCCCTTTGACATCAAGGGAAAAGGGCAGATCAAAAACCAACACAAGGTTTTTCTCCTCATGTAGAAAGAAGAGCGTTGTAGATCTGATGTGCACTGAAGTTACCATGCTCCCCCTGAGTTCGTGCTGAAAGTTCAAACATATTTTTCAATGAAGTACATGATTCTATGACCTTTCCTATCACCAAGGACTCATACTTACATCAAAGATCCAATCAAGTGGATTTACATATGAACTCAGGTACCCAACCAAGTGGGTTTACAAAATTGACTCAAGCACCCAAAAAAGTGGGTTTACACACTTTGACTCAAGTCCTTACATGACTGAATATTACAATTTTCCTTCATAGGTCTCAACATGACCTTTTTCTCAAATTACAAATATGACTTATTATCACCAATACCAGAAAGACCTCAAGAGAGAGATCATATTTTAGAACCATCATAATTCCAACAATGCATTATACTCAGCAAGGCTAATGCTCCCCCTGAAAATGTGCATCCACGCATCCTTTCCATATGACCAAGGCTCCTCCTTAGCTTGTGCAACCTGAATACTTTCAATAGCAAGACATCAGCAACAATCTCTGCATGATCTGTTTGTATCTCTGAATCATAAGACTTCCATCTCATTCATGTGTGAAAGCAAGGAATACTCTTCAGCAAAAAGCAAACAGGGCTCATCCATAAACTCATCATAATAAGTCATGTATTATGTCATCATCATTTAGAACTAAGACATACGAAAATATAATGTCAATAATGCAATCATTAATAGTCAGACTGATGCTCCCCCTGAACCTGTGTTCCTGATCTTCAGCTGTCATACTAATTTTCTTATCATAAATGAATACGCGACTGTCTCCACTGTAACTCGCGTGTATACGTGACTTTGCTTCATAAAAACTGCGTATGGAAAGTGAAAAACTAAAAATTTCACATTTCTTCTTCTCCCCCTAAATCTGTACCACATGTACCTATCTTCTTTTCACATCAGATGCACTGTCAAAAATAAACATAACCAGAATTATCAAAACCATCATGGGAATCACCATACATCTCTCCCCCTGTGACGATACATTACTAATCCCTATAATGTATCTCACATCACTTCTGTAATCATTAAGAGAAGTAGGATTTAGAAGAAGATGACTGCAGTAGGGTAAATATTCCCTACATTTCTGACTGGTCCTCCTTCTTTTTCCAACTTTGCTTGAACTTTATTATTGTGTGCTGGAAGTTCTCCAATTTGTCAGATCTATTCATCCTGCATTCCTTTTCTACATGTCCATACTTGTTACAAGTATAGCATCTTATGTGGCTAGAAAAGTAAGCATAAGGATCATAATGTGTTGTTCTATTCTTCCTTCTATTGCAATCAGCTGCTTTATGACCATACTTGCTGCATGAAAAACAATATCCCTTGAAGAAACCAGAGTACCTTTCTGTGTAGAATTTGTTTGTTTGTGATTGAAACAATTTTCTTCTGAAATTGGCTGCAACATGCCCATAATTATGACATTTAAAGCATTCAACATTATTGAATGATTTCTTTTGAGTGTTCATGATTTTCGGTTGACTTCTTGTTTCTTTCAACTCTTCTGGTTTTGCATTGACATCCTTTGAATCTTTAGCACTTCCTTGTGAACTAGATTCTCCTTTAACAGTTTCATGAAAACCAAGACCAAGTTTAATAGCAGGAGACCTTTGATTACTAAGAATATTGTCCATAATCTTAGTACTATCATGAAACCTCAAGAGTTTATCCTTTTCTTCTAATTTACCTTTGAGAATGTTTACCTCAACCTCCAAATTTTGGCATTGCTTCTTCATGCTTTCTTCGACCCTTTTTCCTTCTTCTACTTGATCATTTAATTTTAAAATTTCTTCCTTCAACCAATTTTCTTGTTCTTCACATGTTTGTAACATCTCTTCATTCTTCTTATTTGATTTTTCCAGATCTTCTTTGAGAGAGATGATTTCTTCTTCAAGTCCTTCCTTTTCAAATGATAGGGGTTCTTCATTCTTCTTATTCGATTTTTCCAGATCTTCTTTGAGAGAGGTGATTTCTGCTTCAAGTCTTTCACTTTGATTGGTTGTATAAGCATACAACTTTTGACCTTTTCTATCTATCCATTCAGTATTTCTTTTTGTTCATTCATTTCTAGAGATCATATCTTTGTAGATGGATTCTCTCTTATGAAATTGATTCCAATCATTGCTTTCATCATTGATCTTGAGATTTGCTTCTAGACTTATACTATTACTTTCACTATCTTCACAATTGCATGCACAAGAAAGTGAATCACAAGAACCACATTCAATACCTGTTTTATCCTTTTCATTTTCTGCTGCACATGTTTTATGAGATATCTCCTTTTGAGTAGCCTTCTTCTTTTTCTTCCTTGCCATCAGCACTAGTAGATCTTGGTCAGGATCTTCTTCATCCTCATTTGACAGTTCATCATTATCTTCATTTGCATAATAGCTCTTTCCCTTTTCAAATTGTTTCCCTTTATCATGATTTTCTTCATAAGGACATTTAGCAACATAATGACCAACTCTTCCACAATTAAAACACTTGAAGGGTAGCTTACCTTTGAATCTTCCAGTACTTGGTTGGAGTCTCCTTACAAAATTTGCTTCTTCTTCTTCTGATATATAACTTGATTCCTTGAAAACTTCCTTTTCTTTTCCTTTTGCACACGCCTTAAAAGAAACTTCTTTGATTTGAGAGGGACCTCCTTGTCTCATTTCATAAGCAGTCAGAATACCATGTAGTTGAACAATAGTAAGAGTTTGTAGATCTTGCCTTTCTTCAATAGCTGACACTTTTGACTCAAATTTTGAAGTTAAAGATCTTAAGACTTTTTCCACCAGAGTAGTATCGGTTATGGTTTCACCCAAACTTCTCATACGATTTACAATATCATCTAGATGTAAAAAGAAACTGGAAATACTCTCATCACTATGCATCCTTAAATTTTCATATTCAATTCTGAGAGTTTGGAGTTTTGCACTTTTACCTTTGTATCTCCTTCATAGCTCAGAATGATTTTGTCCCATATTTCTTTTGCTGAATTTAGCTGCATCACTTTAGCAAATTCTGGTTCAGACATGCTTCCTAATAATACATTGACGGCTTTGGCATTGATTTCATATTTCTTCCTTTCTGCTGCATCAGTAGGAATACTTGCCGGATACTGATAGCCTCCTTCCACGATTGCCCATACTTCTGCACCAAGACTTTGCAGATATGCTTTTGTTCGTATCTTCTAGAATAACAGATTATTTCCATTGAATAGAGGTGGCCTTATAGACATTAACCCTTCATGACTTCCCATTTCGACGGATCTCCTTCAAGCGATCAAGCTTCTGCAGAAGGACCTGCTCCGATACCAATTGTTGGGAAAAATACTGAGAGGGGGGGGGGGGGGGTGAATCAGTATTTAGTGCAGACAATAAAATTTTTATTTTTCATGCTCTAAAACCCATACGCTACTTTACTGAGCCCAACTCGCGTATACACGCGGATATCCTTCATACAACTCGCGTATACACAGAGATCTTATTATGCATTTATTTCTTTACTTAGATCTTTGCAACATTCATTCATCTGATGTTTAGTTAACAGTAAGCATGTGCAGTAATAACATAATAAACCATCACACATAAGCATCACACATGAACACCAGGATTTAAGGTGGAAACCCAAGTCGGGAGAAAACCACCGCTGCCATCGTCTCAGTCTTCAATATTTATTATATATAGAAAACATGTTACAACCATGTACTGGCGCAGACTCATACCAGCACGCAGGCACCCACCTGCATAAGGCTACAACCTTCTCTCGTTTACCAGCCTCTCCTGGAAGGGAGCTACAACCCCCTTCTCTTGTTTACCAGCCTCTCTTGGAAGGGAGCTATGACCCCCTGCTCTCGTTTACCAACCTCTCCTGGAAGGGAGCTACAACCCCCTACTCTCGTTTACCAGCCTCACCTGGAAGGGAGCTACAACCCCCTGACTGAAGGCTACAACCCTCAGCACCTCTATGGACCACGTTTCATCAAGTTTCACACTGGATCCAATATATGCAATAGAACACATCTTGTAGGCCACTTTTCATCATATTTTCAGACTGGACCCACTCCACACATTTAAGCTCAACATTCATCAAACTAAAACTTATAACCCCATTAATTCATTCATTGAATCATCAACCAATCAACCAACAACTTGATCTTCAATTAACATAATTAGCATCACATTCATCATTCAAACAACCCAGTTCTGTATGAATACATCATTGACAGATAGCAGTAAAACAGCAGAACAAATCAGATATTTCATACCACATACTTCAGTAAAACCCTAGATTCCATACGCGCTTTCACTTCACCGAACCTGCATATGTACGCGTTTTCATGTAGACCAACCCGCGTATACTTCAGTGCATTCTTCAGAAAACCCTTTCTGCCCATACGCGCTTTTCCTTGAGTAGCCCTGCATATAAACGTGCTTTTACTTAAGTGAACCTGTGTATACATCTATAAATTTTCAGGACTGTGCAACTTCTTCAGATCAGATAAACAACTCAGATTTCATCCTTCACTTCAGAAATTATTTCGCCTCATCTCATATCTAACAATTCCATGAACAGATCCAGGAAATACATATTCATTTCAGATCTAGAGATTCATCTTCATCATTTTCTTCATAGGTGCATCATAGATTCAAATCTATCAATCAAAAACAGAATTCATCCATGCAGATATTCCTTCGAGAGATTTAGTCATTCATAACCCTTACTCATACACCCTTGCAAAATGATTTTCTTCTCCTTATATAGATTTAGCCTTTGTCAATACCATGAGCCAAAACCACACCACTTCTGATGGTATTCATGGACGAGATCAAATAGACAAACCAGCGCTCAATACAATGGGTCAATACCATGGTAAGAAATCATCGTTTTATAAATTTAGAGCGCAATTAGGCATACGTGACTTGGCACGTAATTTTCCGCGTGAATACGCTACTTCTCCTAAACAAACCCGCGTATTCTTTGTGACACACACTTTTCATCATTGTTCTGGCTCTTACTGATATTTATTTCTTCTGTACTCCTTAGCTGATCTGTAGATACATCATCTTTACATATTTGACACATAGGTTGCAACTCATCAAGTTAGTTTCCATCAAGAACAACTTCATCACATCATATAGCCAATTATAATCTCATCAAGTAGATTACTATCAAAGACAACACATGCCAACAATCTTCACATCAGATTTACATCATCATCAAACAGGTTGTTATCAAAGAAAACTTCATTAAGTAGGTTGCCATCATCTTCATCAAGTGGGTTACCATCAAGGACAACACTCTGCATCATATTGCCAACAGATGTATTAGCAGAGGTATCAGAAAAAAAGCAATAGGAGGTGAATGTTCACATTTTTTGGAAATTTCATTAGGACATGCAATGGTGTAATATTCCCAAATGGGGAATGCAGTAATACAATGTAGAAAGATAGGAAAATAACGCAGATCATCTTTTATATAGCAAGAGGCCAATATGGAGACCTTTCATTTGTTATTAAAGCAACAAAATGTGTTTAAGAAGTGGCCCATAAGATACATAACAAGAAAAGAAAGCCTCCAATGAAATAAATTCCTCAAACTGAGGTGCTGCAACCATATATAAAGACTGGAAAATCCTACATCATTATTTTATTGGCTTTGAAACAGCTGTATATTACACAACAAATATAGAGAAAATAAGTGAATGAAAATTTATATCTCTATCAAACCCATGCACTATACAAGCTCCACTATAGAACCCCCTTGGGGTTTTTAGAAAAACACTAAGTACAAGATGTAGATCTAAGATCTAAGACTACAGATCTTGAAAGTGTGGCTAAAATGATATAGGAAATAGAATAGCCTCCTCCAATAGATCTCCAAAGTGAAGGGTAGATCCCCAACACTTACAAAATCACCTCTCCAATGGTGTGTTGAACCACCCTGCAACTACACCTACAAAAATAATGCATATCTAGATTTAACCTTCACTGTAGGGGTCAAAACATGGTTGGCCTAATGCCAAGATCTGAAAATGGGGCCCAATGCCTTCAATATTGTCCTCCCAATGAAGTAGAAACCTCCTCCACTCAAAAGGAGCATTGAAATGGCATAGATCTGAAAGATCTAGTCTCCACTTGTTGCAACTTGCAAATACAACCAAACCCTCAACAAGATCTGCGTTGTAGCTGAAATAATAAGCTTGGCTCTAGGCCAAATAGTGGACAATGCAATACAACTCTCCCAAGAGCTACTCAATGGGAAGATGTGGGATTCTCAATCAGGAACACCCAATGATAAATAACATTCAATCTCAGATAAACGGCAAGAGAAATTTATATGTATAAATAGACCATATATTCAGAAATATGATAAACATCAACAACCCTTCTAATGTTTCCATCCCCTTCCTTTTATGAGACAAGAGCTTGCAAACCCTAAACCACTTCCAATGAGATCACTTCTTTCACACAAGGCACCTCCATCTAAAACTGCGTTGTCCGTCATTGATGGGCGCTCCTCCATGATAGCATTGTACATTTGGTCAAGTTTGACCCAATCAAAATGTTCCAGCCCATTTCACACATAAGGGTTCTTGATTTAACATCCAATATTTAGCCTTTTCATATTTGGCATTGATTTATTCATTATTAAGGATTATTATGGACCTGCTTTGCTTTTTTATTCTTTAAACAAAGTAATAAAACAAAAATGACTATTCCAATCATCTTATGTCTAATTTAGGAATATTACTATCCTCCCCTCCCAAGTATTTGTTGTCCCCAAGCAACTGCAAGGACAAAACCGAAAATGTGGGGAGCCTTTATTCCCATATGGAGCTCCAATCTCCAAGCTATAATCCATACAAAATGAATCACCCTCCATATTGGTAATTCATAGCAAAAATCCTCCCATGTGAGAAGCTTATCCCAAATACATAAGCCAATCATATGGCTCCCTTCATAAGGAAACAAGTGATGTAATGCAGTAGCCATATAATGTCCCATGCTCCCATTGAAGCATAAATAAATGGGGGGAGTTTCATCCCCAATGGACACATCCAACCAATGTGTCATCCCTCTAATCATGTCCCCAACCATAATAAGAACATCATCAACATATGGGATCAGAACTAGTGATACATAAAAAATCAAATACAATGATGGAGGTGGATCATACTCCCAGATGTGGAACCAGCACAGTGCATCTTCTAACGGCATCAGATCATGATGTGGTAAGTGGTTTCCCCACCACATACTTGTTGTCCAAGTCATCTCACTATGGCTAAAAGTGTGAGATATATTTTGTGCCTTAGGAATGCCCCCATTATGAAACAAAATCTCCCTTTGTCCTCGAAGGGAGTGGCCATATTCATAAATTTGTGTGGCCCAAAGTTGGCCATGAAGTTTATAATGTATAGTACTCCTTCTTGGATTTATGTCCTGCAGATACATGGTGAAAGAATGCAAACAATAATAAAATGAAACATTATTTACATGAGCATATTCTTCACCAAAATTCCTCCTTAAACAAATGGAGTGGTGCATAGATCTATCTCCTCTCTCAAAAAGAGAAAGAGATGGTTGAATTAACTCCTTTATAGAGTTATGCTGCTTCCAAACTCCACATGGCTCATGCATCTTTGAAAATTCTGATGTAGTTCTCTTTCAAAGCCCTTCCAAGTATAGCTCCTCATGATGATGTTGTAGAATCTCATGGAATAGGTGTGGCAGAAAAAGAATTCTTCATAAGCTCTTTGTAGTAACTTCTCCTTGAGCTTGGAGGCTCTATATAAGAATATCCTACCATGATAATAGATGAATCCTTCTTGGACTAAATAGACCTCCTCATGTAGTTGGTCATCAAGTATCATGCATGTGAAAAGATCCTTTGAATAATCCACCAACAGCTGGGATCTCCAATATGGATCAATCTTCCATAGTGACATCCATGATGATATATCATAAATAATATCTATCATATGGCTTCCCTTCTCCTTAACATCTACCATGCCAAAGGTATATGTTGGAAGGTTTCTATCCTTCCCTTTCTTCTCCTCCCACAGCACAGAATCTGAAATGAGAGTGGGTGATGAAAATGTTAAGAGAATGTCTCCCTCCTCCTGAGGTCTTCCCAAGACTCTCAATGCTATATCATGGCCCCTCAATGCTCCATCATGAGACAAATATATCACGGCTACATGATGTTCTGGGAACTCTTTGTTTATTTCCCAATCAAGGGGTGACATTGGTGGAATGCCTCTATTTAATGAAACATCATGGCTTAGAGAAAGTTGTATATTTGAATGGACTGATTTGTCCTTGTCCTCACTACACAAATCCTCTTGCCTCTTTTGTGCATCAATATTCTGAATAGAGAGGGGTGTGTGCTCCTCATCATATGATTCTTTCCCTCCTTCTAATCTTCTCCTACCTCTTGCAATTCATCACAGTCTAAGGTGTCTTATTTAGATGTAATCAACCCATGTACACCCAAAATCTCCTTGGTGTCAAGAGTCTTGATCACAAAGGAATGATCTATCATAGTGTGTGTCCCCAAGACTATATTCAATTTTGGAACACACTTCCTCCACTATTTTTTCTCATTTACTATCAACATAGACACATGCTACTCATGATTTTTATAGGTAATATCCCTTGGAACTTATTGCAAAGATACAAGAGCTCCTCTATTTGAATCAATTGATTCATCTCCATCTCCAAATAGAAGTAGATCTCCTCCTGCTCTTACAACACTGGAGCATCTTTCCAGCTCTTCCTCCTCCTTATCTTCATTAATGGAGAATACCTCATCATTAAGAGATCCTTTTAATTGATCTCCTTTTCAAAAAGGAACACTCATATCCTCCTCTTGAGAAGAAAGTTATTTCTGTAGTGGGACCTTTGCCCTTGGCAAAGCATGTTGCAGATATTTAATCCCCTCAACAATGTTCTGAAATGGAGTTGGCTTCATGGATCCTTCCAAATCATGCAAATATTTTGATTTCTTTGGTTTGGTTTGCTTTCCCAAGGAAGTTTCATATTGTTTCAGATCAAGTATTTTCACTAACCTCCTAGTAAACTTTGTATAAGTATATATATTTACATTTCTTAATGAAGAAGATTCAAACAACGACTAGGCATAAAACTTACCTTAAAGATGCAGCGTTGCTACTTTAATGGCTTATTCTTCTTAAACTTGATACAGTTGGGAATATGTGTCTAGCTTCCTTACACAAGACTTGGTTGTGCTCTTAGGTGACCCATCAAAAGTAGGTAGAAATAATCTACTCAAAGTGTGCTGCATGCACCCTCTTCTTCTATTGGAGTTGTTGGGTCTTCTTTCTTCTTTAAGTTGATAGAACCCTTGGAAGCTTAGATTCTCCTTCAATCTTTCAGAATGAGATTCATATTCTTGGATATAGTAACCAAGAGTCTCTTCCTTTGGTGTTTCTCCTTCTGTTTTTTCTCTTGCCAAGAATGTAGGCATGGTATAACGTTATAGATCTGATTGTGTGGTTGAATGCTCACACACATAATATGAAGAAATGGGGCTTTATTGATGTGAAAATATTCTTGAGGGATCTGAATGTCCTTCCCCCCTCGTTCCTTTCATTTCTCTTTTAAGCTTATGCATAGCTTGGAGAAGAAGTCTTGAGAACTCCTTTCCTTTCATTCCTCCAGATAATGGGGTTTTAACCTTGTCTTCTTTGTCATTTGTATTATAAAATCTTTGGTGGCATCTCCTTTGATAACTATTTTCTCTATCAGTAAGAGGCTAAACTTCTTTAGAAGACATATTGCTCTTAGAATGCACAGGTTGTGCCAAGATGATGCTATGATACCACTGTAACATTCCCAAATGGGGAATGCAATAATACAATGATGAAAGATGGGAAAATAGCACAGATCATATTTTATATAACAAGAGGCCAATATGGAGACCTTTAATTTGTTATTAAAGAAGCAAAATGTGTTTAAGAAGTGGCCCATAAGATGCATAACATGAAAAGAAAGCCTCCAATGAAATAAATTCCTCAAAATGAGGTGCTGCAACCATATATAAAGACTGGAAAATCCTTACAATGTTTTTTTATTAACTCTACAACAGTTGTAGATTACACATAAGATCTAAAGCAAATAAGTGCATAAAAATTTAGATCTATATCAAATCCGTGCACTATACAAGCTCCTCTATAGAACCCCCTTGGATTTTTGAGCAAAACACCAAGTACAAGATGTACATCTGAGATCTAAGATTGCAGATCTATTGAAAATTACAGATCTGGAAAGTGTGGTTTAACTAATATAGTCAATAGAATAGCCTCATCCAATAGATCTCCAAAGTGAAGGTCAGATCCCCAACACTTAGAAAATCACCTCTCTAATGGTGTGTTGAACCACCCTGCAACTGCACCTACAGAAAGAACAAAAATATGGATCCAAACTGCATTGTACAGGTCAAAACATGGTTGGTGTGATGCCAAGATCTGAAAATGAGGCCGAATGCCTTCAATACTATCCTCCCAGTGAAGTAGAAACGTCCTCCACTGAAAAGGAGCACTAAAATGGCCTAGATCTGAAAGATCTAGTCTCCACTTGCTGCAGCTTGCAAAAACAACTAAACCCTCAACAAGATTTACATTGTAGTTGAAAGAAGAACCTTGGCCCTAAGCCAGATAGTGGATAATGCAATACAACTCTCCCAAGAGCTACTCAATGGGAAGAGGTTGGATTCCCGATCAAGAACACCCAATGATAAAAAACATTCAATCTCATCTAAATAGCAAGAGAAAGATGTATTTCTAAAAATACCATATATTCAGAAATAGGATAAACATCAACAACCCTTCTAATGCTACCATCCCCTTCCTTTCATAAGAGAAGAGCTTGCAAACCATAAACCACTTCCAATGAGATCACTTCTTTCACACAAGGCACCTCCATCTAAAACTGTGTTGTCCCTCATTTATGGCCACTCCTCCATGACAACGTTGTATATTTGATCAAGGTTGACCCAATCAAAATGTTCCAGCCCCTTTCACACCTAAGTGTGCTTGATTTAACAGCCAAGATTTAGCCTTTTCATATTTGCCATTGATTTATTCATTATTAAGGAGCATTATGGACATTCTTTGCTCTTTTATTCTTTAAAAAAAGTAATAAAACAAAAATGAATATTCCAATTAGCTTATGACTAATGTAGGAATATTACAAATGATCTCTTAGTGGGGGTATGTTGAACCTAAAAACTATTCTTATTTTGACAGTCTTTTTCCTCATTTCTTCCTTCCTTTTTACAAACTCATGACTCCAATCAATGATAATTAACATATTCCATATCAAAGAAAGAATTTAAATCATCTCTACTTTATACTATGATGTTTCTTGTTATTTAAATGAATTTCTGTAATTAGCTACAAAATGTGTGAAATTTTGCAGCTAATCATTGTTTCTGCAGCTATTGTTATGGTTTGATAGGTTTTTAGAAGAAAATAAGGAAATATGTAATATGGGTATCTCTGTAATGATCCACACATGGATCGTATCCCATCCACCTGTTTGAATTTGAAGAGAAAACATGCATATGCTCGCGGTCAAGGTCAATCAAAGGACGTGATCTCCAAACGAAATACTCTCGATTTTATCTAACATATAAAATGAAGAGACAACCATTAAAGAATTTTTTTCTATATAGACGTTTAATTTTAGTTCTAGTTGTTATCTCTAAGGGAAAACACATCAAACAGTTAAATCTGAAGCTTGTTTAAATGTCGGTCTTTTGAAACCGGGAAACCATCCATTTTGATAATTTGGTGTACGATTTTGAAACTTCATTTTTTGATAATAAGAAGACCAGTTTCAGGTCATTTGATGCATGCGTAGTCCATTATATTTTCGAATAATTCTGTTTCAGAGGGCCCCTGCACAAAAAGGAGGTTTTTAATTGTTTTTAGTTTGATTTTTTTCATTTAATTTCCTGTTGATTCGTTATTCTTGCTATGAATTCATAGTTAAATTTGCATTATTTTCATAGTTATATTCTTGTCCATTCACAGTATAATTTGATTACTATTTTATAGATTAGTTTCATGAATGATTTATTAGATTAATTTCCAATTATAGGTGTAATCTAGTGCTTGCTTAGTCGTCTCGAGAAAGTGGCTCTGTCATTTTCCAATTGGATCAGATTTGGGTATTCGATCATACAACAGTCATAGTTTCCTTTAACATTCTTTGTACTTGTTTTCAATTTGAATCAGCACTTTCATTTAAAGTCTTAGTAATAGGATTTATGCTTTCAATCCATTCAATATAATTAGATTTAGTTAGGATAGAATTAAATTATAATTTTCTTTTTAAAATAGAACAAATGCTTTATTTTCATAGGACTAGAAGCTCTCAATGGATAAGATGGAAATGATTTCATATTGTCATTTGAATGGAATTAGATTTAGAATAGTGCTATGTTTTAAACTAGTTATATATTTGTTGGGAAAAATACTGAGAGGGGGGGGTGAATCAGTATTTAGTGTAGACTGAAAAACTCTTTACTTTTTCTTTATCTAAAACCCATACACTACTTTACTGAACCCAAGTTGCGTATACATGCGGATATCCTTAATGAAACTTGCGTATTACCAGAGATCTCATTATGCAGATAATTCTTTACTTAGATCATTGCATCATTCATTCATTAGATGTTTAGTAAGCAGTAAATATATGCAGTAAGAATAGAATAAATCATCACACATAATCAACACACATGAACACCAGGATTTAAGGTGGAAACCCAATTCGGGAGAAAACCACTGTTGTCATCGTCTCAGCCTTCAATATTTATTATAAAGAAAATATCTTACAACCATGTATTGGCGCAGACTCATACCAGCACGCAGGCACCCACCCGCAGAAGGCTACAACCTTCTCTCGTTTACCAGCCTCTCCTCGAAGGGAGCTACTACCCCCTGCTCTCGTTTACCAGCCTCTCCTGGAAGGGAGCTACTACCCCCTGCTCTCATTTACCAGCCTCTCCTGGAAGGGAGCTACTACCCCCTACTCTCGTTTACCAGCTACCACTGGAAGGGAGCTACAACCCCCTCACTGAAGGCTTCGACCCTCAGCACCATTGCAGACCACATTTCATCAATTTTCATACTGGATCCAACTCCACACATTTAAGCTCAACATACATCAAACTGAAACCTATAACTCCATCAATTCATTCATTGAATCATCAACCAATCAACCAACAACTTGATCTTTGATCAACATAATCAGCGGCATAATCAACATTCAAACAACCCAGATCTGTGTGAATACATCATTGACAAATAGCAGTAAAACAACAAAACAGATCAGAAATTTCATTCCACTTACTTCAGCAAACCCTATATTTCATACGTGCTTTTACTTCATTGATCCTGCGTACATACACGCTTTCATAGAGACAAACCTGCGTATACTTCAGTGCACTTTATTCTTCAGAAACCATGACTACCATACGCGCTTTTCCTTAAGCAGACCCGCGTATACACGTGCTTTTCATGAAGCGAACCTGCGTATAGATCTGTAACTCTTTAGGACTATGCAGCTCTTCAGATTAGATAAACAACTCAGATCTCATCCTCTAATTAAGCAAATATTTTCCAGATCACAGATCTAAACATTCCACAAGCAGATATAGAAAATACATAGTCATTTCAGATCTAGAGATCACTCATCATCATTTTCTTCATCCATCATTGTATTCATAGGTGAATCATAGATTCAGATCTATCAATTAAGAACAGAGTTCAACCATGCAGATATTTCTTAGAGGAATTTATTCATCAACAACCCTTACACATGCACACCCTTTCACTATGATCTTCTTCTCCTTATATAGATTTAGCCTTTGTCAATACCATGAGTCAAAACCACACAACTTTCGATGGTATTCCTAGACGGGATCAAATAGATATTCCAGTGCTCAATACAATGGGCCAATACCATAGTAAATTCCCTTGGTTTTATGAATTTAGAGCGCAAATAAGCATACGCTACTTGGTACGTACTTTTCTGCGTACATACGCCGCTTCGCCTTTACAAACCCACGTATGCTTTGTGATATATCATATTTATCATTGCTCTGGTCCTTACAAGAATTCCTTTCTCTATTACATCTGAACCGCTCTGTAGATACATCAGATTTACATCATTAACAAATAGGATAAGTCAGTTTCCATCAAGAACAACTTCATCAAGTAGGTTGTCATCAACTTTATCAAGTAGGTTGCCATCCAAAGACCACTCATCAAGTCAGTTTCAATCAAGAACAACTTCATCAAGTAGGTTGCCATCAAGGACAACACATTGCATCATATTTCCAACAATCTCACTTCATCAAGTAGGTTGCCATCAAGGAGAACACATGCCAACAATCTCCCCCTTTGGACTTGATGGCAACCATGATGGTGTTTGATCACCACAACAGATAGATACATTGAATATAAACATTATGCAAACACCATGATACTCTCCCCCTATTCAAACACCATGATACTCTCTCCCTTTGACATCAAGGGCAAAGGGCGGATCAAAACCAAAACAAGTTTTGTCTTCTCATGTAGAAAGAAGAGCTCTGTAGATCTAATGTGCATTGAAGTTACCATGCTCCCCCTGAGTTCATGCTGAATCTTAAAACATATTTTTCAATGAAGTACATGACTCTATGACCTTTCCTATCACCAAGGACTCAAACTTACATCAATGATCCAACCAAGTTGATTTACATATGTGACACAAGTACCCAACCAAGTGGGTTTACATATTTTGACTCATCTACCCAACCAAGTGGGTTTACAAGAAATGAAAAAGTCCTTACATGACTGAATATTAAAATTTTACATCATAGGTCTTAACATGACATTTTCATCAAATTACAGAAATGACTTATACAATGAAGACCAAATAATCTCAAACATGAGATCAGATCACAGTAAATAATGAGAATGCCAACAATGCATCCTTTCCACAAGACCAATTCTCCCCCTTAGCCTATGCATCTTGAACACTTTCAACAGCAAATCATCAAGGCATATTTATCAAGAAACATCAGAGAATGAAACAGAATTATGAGAACTGGAACACCACCAGAGATACCAAACAACACTGCAGTTGTGCTAAAGAGTGTTGATCCAGATTTTTGTCAGCAAATACCCATACGCGATTTTCTTTGTATAAACTCGCGTATATACGTGACTGTCCTTCAGGAAATCTACGTATCCAATTTAATCATCTGATTTTAAACAGATCTAATCTTCTGAAAGGTAGAGACAACTCCCAGCTTCTATCTGAGATATTCGAAAGCTTCCCTGGAATATATGAGAGAAGAAATATAGGACAATGTAACTATGTTTTCAAGTGTCATCCAACAGTTTTAGCATAAGTACATCAGTAACCAAGCCTTCAAACTCTTTGCAGCATCAACAAATTCTTCCCAATAGGAATCATCATACCAGAGCAAATTCTTCAATATGTGTCAAGAAATCATCCATGTGATCTGTTATGACCAAGATCTTCATCATTTATCTTTATTTCATAATCATGATGTAATATGTGTAGGAATTATGTATATAAGATCTCAACCGTGTCAAAAGTCATCAGCAACAAACTCTGCATGATCTATCCTTATCTCTGAATCACAAGACTCCCATCTCATCCATGTGTGAAAACAAAAGATACTCTTCAGCAAAAAGCAATTAGGGATCATCCATAATATCATCATAAGAAACCATGTATCATGTCATCATCATTTGAGCATGAGTATTACAAGAACTAAGGAATAAGCAAATACAATGCCAATAATGCAATCATAGTAGATAGATTGGTGCTCCCCCTGAAACTGTGCTCCTGTTCTTGAGCCATCTCACTGTTTTCCTTAACTAAAAAGAATACGCTTATGTCTCCATTGGAACTCGTGTGTATACGCGACTTTAGTTCATGAAACCCGCATATGGAAAGAAAATTTCACAACTCCATCTCCCCCTGAACTTATGCCACCTGTGCCTGTCTTCTTCACATCAGATGCACTGTCAGAAATAAACATAACCAGAATTACCAAACCAACCATGAGAATCACCATATATTGCTTCCCCTGTGATGACACGTTACTGATTCCTATAATGTATCTCACATCATTCCTGTAGTCATTATGAGAAGTAAGCTTTAGAAGCGGAAGATTGAAGTAGGATTATTCTCCCCTACGTTTTTTACCAGTCCTCCTTCTTTTTCCAGCTTTGCTTGAAATTTCTTATTGTGTGTTGGAAATTATCCAATTTCTCAAATCTATTCATCCTGCATTCTTTTTCTACATGTCAATACTTGTTACAAGAATAACATCTTGTGTGACCAGAAAAGTAAGCATAGGGATCATAATTTGTTTTTCTATTCTTTCTTCTATTGCAATCAGCTACTTTATGACCATACTTGTTGCATGAAAAACAATATCCCTTAAATAAAATTGAGTACCTTTCTGTGTAGAATCTGTTTGTTTGTGACTGAAACACTCTGCTTCTGCAATTGGCTGCAACATGCCCATAATTATTACATTTAAAGCATTCAACATTATTGATCAAAGGAGGGAATGATTTCTTTTGAGAGTTCAAGATTTTTGGTTGACCTTTTGTTTCTTTCATCACTTCAGGTTTTGCATTGATATCCTTTGAATCTCTAGCACTTTCTTGTGAACTAGATTCTCCTTTAACAGTTTCATGAAAACCAAGACCAAGTTTAACAGAAGAAGACCTTTGACTACTAAGAATATTGTCTAGAATCTTAGTACTATCTTGAAACCTCAAGAGTTTATCTTTTTCTTCTAATTTACCTTTTAAAATGTTTACCTCAACATCCAATCTTTGGCATTGCTTCTTCATACTTTCTTCGACCCTTCTTCCTTCTTTTACTTGATCATTCAATTTTAAAATCTCTTCTTTCAACCCATTTTCTTGTTCTTCAAATGTTTGTAGAAGTTCTTCATTCTTCTTATTTGATTTTTCCAGATCTTCTTTGAGGGAGATGATTTCTGCTTCAAGTCCTTTTCCTTCAAATGATTGTAGAAGTTCCTCATTCTTCTTATTTGATGCTTCGAGATATGCTTTTAGAGAGACGGTTTCTGCTTCAAGTCCTTTTCTGTGAGTGGTTACTTCATCCTGCAGTCTTTGATATATTTTTATTTGTCCCTTCATTGATTCTATCTGTCCATTCATTTTAGAGATCATATCTTTATAGATAGATTCCTTCCTTTTAAATTGATCCCAATCATTAATCTTGAGATTTGCTTCTAGAACCATAACATTACTTTCACTATCTTCACCATTGCTTGCATAAGGAATTGAATCACAAGAACAACAATCAATACCTTTTTCATCTTCTTCATTTTCTACTACACATGTTTTCTGAGATATCTCCTTTCTTTGAGTAGCCTTCATATTTTGCTTTCTTCCCATTGTGACGGATCTCCTTCAAGCGATCAAGCTTCTGCAGAAGGACCTGCTCTGATTCCAATTGTTGGGAAAAATACTGAGAGGGGGGGTGAATCAGTATTTAGTGCAGACTGAAATTTTTTTCACTTTTTCTTTCTCTAAAACCCATACGCTACTTTACTGAACCCAAGTCACATATACACGCGGATATACTTAATGAAACTTGTGTATTACCAAAGATCTCATTATGCAGATAATTCTTTACTTAGATCATTGCATCATTCATTCATTAGATGTTTAGTAAGCAGTAAATATGTGCAGTAAGAACAGAATAAATCATCACACATGAACAGCAGGATTTAAGGTGGAAACCCAATTCGGGAGAAAACCATTGCTGTCGTCGTCTCAGTCTTCAATATTTATTATAAAGAAAACATCTTACAACCATGTACTGGTGCAGAATAATACCAGCACGCAAGCACCAACCTGCAGAAGGCTACAACCTTCTCTTGTTTACCAGCCTCTCCTGGGAGGGAGCTACTACCCCCTGCTCTCGTTTACCAGCCTCTCCTGGAAGGGAGCTACTACCCCTTGCTCTCGTTTACCAGCCTCTCCTAGAAGGGAGCTACTACCCCCTCGCTCTCACCACCTCTCCCCCGAAGGGAGCTACTACCCCCTGCTCTCGTTTACCAGCTACCACTGGAAGGGAGCTACAACCCCCTCACTGAAGGCTTCGACCCTCAGCACCATTGCAGACCACGTTTCATCAATTTTCATACTAGATCCAACTCCACACATTTAAGCTCAACATACATCAAACTGAAACTTATAACTCCATTAATTCATTCATTGAATCATCAACCAATCAACCAACAACTTGATCTTTGATCAACATAATCAACAGCATAATCAACATTCAAACAACCTAAATCTGTGTGAATACGTCATTGACAGATAGCAGTAAAACAGAAAAATAGATCATACATTTCATTCCACTTACTTCAACAAACCCTATATTTCATACGTGCTTTTACTTCACTGATCCTGCGTACATACGCGCTTTCATAGAGACAAACCTGCGTATACTTCAGTGCACTTTATTCTTCATAAAACCCTATACGTTCCTTTCATTAATAGAGACCGCGTATACACGTGCTTTTGTAGAGACAAACCTGCATATACTTCAATGCACTTTATTCTTCAGAAACCCTGACTGTCATACGCGCTTTTCCTTAAGCAGACCCGCGTATACACGCGCTTTTCATGAAGTGAACCTGCGTATAGATATGTAACTCGTCAGGACTGTGCAGCTCTTCATATCAGATAAACAACTCAGATCTCATCCCCTAATTCAGCAAAGATTCGCCAGATCACAGATCTAAACATTCCATAAGCAGATCTAGAAAATACATAGTCATTTCAGATCTAGAGATCCCTCATCATCATTTTCTTCATCCATCATTGTATTCATAGGTGCATCATAGATTCAGATTTATCAATTAAGAACATATTTCAACCATGCAGATATTTCTTAGAGTAATTTTTTCATCAACAACCCTTACACATGCACACCCTTACACTATGATCTTATTCTCCTTATATAGATTTAGCCTTTGTCAATACCATGAGTTAAAACCACACAACTTCTGATGGTATTCCTGGACGGGATCAAATAGATATTCTAGCACTCAATACAATGGGCCAATACCATGGTAAATTCCCTTGGTTTTATGAATTTAGAGCGCAAATAGGCATCCGCTACTTCGCCTTTACAAACCCGTGTATGCTTTGTGATATATCATATTTATCATTGCTCTAGTCCTTACAGGAATTCCTTTCTCTATTACATCTGAACCGCTCTGTAGATACATCAGATTTACATCATTAACAAATAGGATAAGTCAGCTTCCATCAAGAACAACTTCATCAAGTAGGTTGTCATCAACTTTATCAAGTAGGTTGCCATCCAAAGACCACTCATCAAGTCAGTTTCCATCAAGAACAACTTCATCAAGGACAACACATTGCATCATATTGCCAACAATCTCACTTCATCAAGTAGGTTGCCATCAAGGACAACACATGCCAACAATATTTTTCATAGATGTTTTTCCGGCCTACTAACATCATCCAAAGTTTGATTTATTTTTATGCAATTTAGATTCCTTTTCTTCTTTCTTTTATATTTCATATTCCATTAAAAATAGTTTGTAATTCAATTCCTTTCCTTAGAATAAAAAAAAAATTTCCTTTTCTTTTTTCTTTAAGAATTAATTTTCATCATTAAAATTCATTTATATTTGATTATTCACTAGCATTTAGAGATTTTATTTCTTAGATCAATTTTAGACATAAGACACAAAATCCCCAAAACAACATAAACATACATAATGAAGTAAGAGAACTAGGTTACCTAAGCATATATAGTGCACCTCACTTCATAAAATTACTAACCTCGGTCAATGTTTAATGATAGAAATTTGAGACATCAAATTGACTAAACATTTTGGCACTATTGTTAGGGAAGTCAAACTAGGAAGCCTTATTTCTTACATTACAAAAAAATGACATGCATAGAGAGAGAGATTCTAGAGGTAGATTCATAGCTAGAGGTCTAAATTTGGTTCCTACAACACCACTCACCCCACCAAGACCACGTAGTGCCACACCACCATCTCAATCTCATATTCCATTTTTCACCTCAAGACATAGACTTCTTGAAGTCTTAATGTAAGAAATCCAACCAGGAGATTCTCCAACTTCATCTACTGAGGTAGTCTTAGAAGAAAATATCCTAGATCTCCAATAGAAGGAGTAACCTTTTTCACCTCTATAGGAAAATATATTCTAGCTCAAGAGATAGAAATCTCTAGTGAGGAAGAAGAAGAAGAATCTTTATTCAATGTTCCATTGATAGAAGAATCGGAGGAAGAATAAATAAATCTATAGTTAGAACCTTATATTAGCTCTGAGGAATCTACAATGGCAGAAGAAGAAGGCCATGGAGAAATTCTGAATGGAGATGCCTTAAGAGGAGGAGGAAGAGGTAGAGGTGGAGGTGGAGGAAGAAATGGAGGAATAGGTAGAGGCAGAGGAGATCCTAACACGGATGGATTTCCTATAGTTTATGAGGATACAAATTTTATAATGAAAAATATTTCACCTTCTATCCTTCCCAATTTCCATGGATTAAGGACTAAGGATCCTTAACATTTTTATTTGAATTTTAAGTCTTATGTAGATCTTATGACTACTTACAAGACTCCAAAAAATTGAAGATGTTCCTTGCAAAAATAAAAGGTGTGGCTCTAAAATGGTTCATGGGTTTGATAACGCAATCTATTAGAACATGGGATGAGATGAAAAGTGCATTTTTTCAAAGATATTTGGATTATTGCACATCTATTAATAGGAAGGATGAAGTATTTAAAATGATGCAGAGAGAGGATGAAAACTTAGAAGATCTAATTAAGAGATTAAATTATAATATCAAGATAGCTAAGATAGAACATCTAGATCAGGATACTTTAAAATCTCTCTTATTGAAATCTATTAGAGATGAATGGATAGATATTCTTAACATGATGGGAAAAGGAGATATCTCTCAATTACGATTACCTGAAATTGTTGAATTGTGCATTCAACTCTCAAGAGGAAAATGAAACCCCGAAATAACATAATCACTTAGAGAAGGTCATCAGTGATAAAATTATATTTCATTTGGGGTTGTGGTATAAAAAGAATAAGAAGTTAAATAAATAGAACAAATCTTTGAACAAGAAATTCATCAGCCTAAAGTACAAACTCATTATGAGAAAACCTAGAATGGTAATCACTTCAAGTGAAGGAAAGAAGAGGAAGTTGGATGTATTAGCAGAGGTATCAGAAAAAAATGAAAAAGGGGGTCAAGTCTCACATTATTGGGAAATTGCATTAGGACATGTAATGGTATCTTAGTGGGGGTATGTTGAACTAAAAATTGTTCTTATTTTGGCACCCTTTTTCATCATTTCTTCCTTCCCTTTTACAAACGAATGACTCCAATCAATGATAATTGAAATATTCCATATCAGAGAAATAATTTAAATTATCTCTACTTTATATTATGATTTTTCTTGTTATTTAAATGAATTTATGTAATTAGCTACAAAATTTGTGCAATTCTGCAGTTAATCATTTTTTCTGCAGCTACTATTATGGTTTGACAGGTTTTGAGAAGAAAATAAGGAAATGGTTCATATGAGTATCTCTAGAATGATCCACATATGGATCGTATCCCGTCCACCTGTTCAAATTCGAAGAGAAAACATGCCTATGATCGTTGTCAAGATCGTCAAATAACGTGATCTCCAAACAAAATACTCTCGATTTGCTCTGATGTAGAAACTCGAGAGATGACCATTAAAGAATTTTCTTCTATCTAGACTTCTAATTTCAGCTCTAGTTGTTATATGTAAGAGAAAAAACCTTAAGCTTGTTTAAATACTGGTCTTTTGAAACTGGGAAACAATCCTAATTTTTATAATTCAGTATATGCTTTTAAAGCTCTGTTTTTTATAATAAGAAGACCAATTCCAGATCCTTTGATGCACGCATAGTCTATTATATTTTTTACTCATTATAGATGGCCCCTACACAGAGAGGGTATTTTTAAGTATTTTTTTAGTTTTATTTTTGTCATTAATTTCTTCTTGATTCGTTATTTTTTCTTCTGTGAATTCATAGTTAAATTCACATTGTTTTCATAGTTAGATTCTTGTCAATTCATAGTTTAGTTTGCTCTCTGTTACTTAGATTAGTTTCATGAATGTTTTCTTATATTAGTTTCCAATTAGCTATGTAATCTTGTGCTCGCTAAGTCATATCAAGAAAGTGGCTATGTCATTTTCCAATTGGATCAAATTTGGGTATTAGGTCGTACATTAGTCATAGCGTCCTTTAACATGCTTTGTACTTATTTTCAATTTCAATCAGCATTGTCATTTCAATTCTTAGTAATAGGATTTATGCTTTCAATCCATGGAATAGAATTAGATTTAGTTAGGACATATTTAAATTATAATTTTACTTTTTAAATAGAAAAAATACTCTATTTTGATAGGACTAGAAGCTCTCAATATATAAGATAGGAAATGATTTCATCTTGTCATTTGAATGAAATTAGATTTAGAATAGTGCTCTATTTTAAACTAGTTAGATATTTTTCATAGATAGTTTGCTGGCCTAATAACATCATTCAAAGTTTGATTTATTTTAATGCTATTTAGATAAGTTAATGAACATTTCCTTTTCTTCCTACTTTTAGATTTCATATTCCATTAAAAATAGTTTGTAATTTAATTTATTCTCTTAGAATAAAAACAACATTTCCTTTTCCTCCTTCTTTAAGAATTAGTTTTCATCATTAAAATTCATTTGGATTTGATTATTCACTAGAATTTATATATTTCATTTCTTAGATCAATTTTAGACATAAGATACACAATGAAGTAAGAGAACAAGGTTACCTAAGAATATATAGTGCACCTCACTTCATCAAATTACTAACCTCGATCGATAATTCATGATAGAAATTTGAGACACAAAATTGACTAAACAGATGTCTAATGAGGGAATTTTTTTAGGTCACCATGTTTTAGGAAATGGGTTAAAGGTAGACTCATCTAAATTAGAGGTTATTTCCAAATTGTCAACGAGATGTTATGAGTTTTCTTGGTTTTACTGGATATTATATAAGATTCATAGAAAAAATAACGAAAATATAATCTCCACTCTTCAAATTACTTACCAAAGATTGTGAATTCAGTTGGGACTGTAATTGTCAAATGCCTTTGAAACTTTGAAAAATAAACTCTGAAGCACCTATTTTGAAAGGAACTAATTGGAAATTTCCTTTCCACATATCACTAGTGCTTCAGATACAACCTTAGGGTCGTATTGGGACATCAATATCTTACTCCTTATGCCATTTAATATACCAATAAAAATTTAACTCTAGCAGAGATAAATTATAATGTAACTAAAAATAGTTTTTAGCTATAGTGCATGCCATTAATAATTTTAGACATTACATCACTGGATATCAAACTTTCATTCACACAGACCATTATGCCATCAGATATTTAATGAACAAACCAATCACTAATGGGAGAATAACCAGATGGCTATTACTATTTCAAGAGTTTAACATCACCATTCTATATTGACCAGGAAAACAAAATACAATTGATGAATTTTTAGCTAGGATTCAAAATGATAATAATGATATGCCTATAGAGGATAAATTTTCAGATGAATATATTTTTACGCTATCTACTAAATCATCTTGGTATATAGATATTGTTAATCATTTGGCTATAGGAAAATTACCATCTCATTTTTTTCCCAGAGAAAAGAATAAAATAATCCAAACAAGTGCTTCTTTCTCACAGATCAATGAAGAATAATAGGAAACAAACTAGATCTCATGATCATAAGGTGTGTGCTGTAACACCTCCAATTTCGACAAAAAAATATTCGTTAAATTATAGCACTTTCACTAACTTCTTCTTATGGTCAGAATATCATTCATCGCATTTTGATGAAATTCCATAACACACAATCGATTGAGCTGCATTATATCGTTGTTTACTCATGTGCTTGTTATGACAATATTACAGTTGTAAACAATCAATGAATATTTTTTTACTTCAGAAAAGCCCCCCTTTCTTATTTAACATGGAATCTGGCATCTTAATAATCCTTAATAATCACTTTTCCTTCCTACTCTTAATATAACGCTACCATTTAATCATAGCAATCAAAATTCTTCTTAGTTTAATTCCGTTCAACCTTATATCATTCACTTAGCCTTTATGAGAATCCATTATGTTAACTTTCATTTTTCCATGTAAAATTCTAAGGGAATTGATTAATTTAGTAATATATCAATCTATGGTTAACCTTAGAATTTACACATCTATATTATCCCACCTTTAAATGTATATTTGTTCACATTACATGGACCATGCTAAAATATATTAATGTGTGCATACATAACGTATGTGTTTTGACTATGGATACCCTTAACATGAATAATATGGTTTGACCCAACCAATTTTTAAAGTATTGGACACATATTCCAGAATTTAATTAAGGTGTTTGTCCTTTTTAACCCTATCTTTTATCACTGAATATCTCTATGTCAATTCAATATGGAAAAAGGACATAATTAAAATGGAGTATATCTATATCAGTTTTCTATTTGTATCATAAACCCTACGTGTTAGAATGTAGAGTTAATACTCGCTCCTGGAATAGTCCACATCATCCCTAACCAATCCCACAACCCTTCTGTCATTAAATTGAGTAGATATGTTTTAAATGGACCGTATACTAATTTCAACCAACACTGCACTCAACATATTTCTTGATATTTCCTGATATTAACTTCTGAGTACTAGTTCATGTGGTTCTTGGAGTTTTCCCTTCCATCCTAGGGATTGTATGATAACCATTTGGATGGATGATGCATGGATGGTTCAGATCTATTACGAGTTAGGGTTTTGAATCAAAATAAAATATTTTGGTTTTTATTGTGAGTATTCATTTCTAAGTTCATTGTGAGCTACAAGAACTCGTCTCCATACTATTCATTTCCTCGATGGCTTTGAAAATAATTTTTCCCAACCCATGAGCTGAATGCATGGCATACACCAATATTTTCTTCGCATTGGTTGCAGGTAAGAGATTTGAAATAAAATTATTTCTGAGATTTCATTTTTCATGTTTTGTTTCAAGTGGAATACTCTGTTGGCCATTCAAATTGATGTTGGTCATTTTCCGATGTAGGACTAGAGTAGCAATGTTGTGATAATTCTCTTTGTTGTACAAGTTGCTAAAGGAAATCTTCAACCTTCGGCTATTTCAGGTAGTCTCAGCTAGAGGTCTCATTTAAATTCCAGCTATTAGGAGTTATCAAGGTTTCTTGGTTTATCCAATTTATTTATCTAATATTTGATGATAATTAACTGTGAGGAGTTCAATTTGTACCTCTTTAAATTATTCACCGCATCCTTCATTTTCTTTGCGGGTTCTTGCATCTTTTACTCACATAGTTTATTACTGCGATTATGAACTCATTGGTCTTGTACTTCACTTGTGAACCAACTATGAAAATTTTTAGGGGTGGAAATCTTCCATAGACTTCATCGAACATCATTTGCTCTGAATTCCTAAAGGTGAAAAACATTAATTATTTTTTTCAGTAAAGTATGTTTCATTTTCCATTTTATTCATAAACCATCCTCCTTGCATTAATACAGTCTCATTGTGTGCAATTTAAAACTCATATATTCAAGCTGGAATGTCTCCAACACATTCTTGGTTGATCATCTGAGGACTTGGTACCATTACAGGTAAATTGTTGGTCCTGATTCTTTCAATTGTAGTCATCTTTTCAATTTACTGTTATGGTTTTCTCCCCATATTATTAGCTTGCTTTTTGGTTACCCAGAAAGGTTTCTATTGATGGGTTTTGATTTGTTAACATCATACTCAAATTTGTTGGTTCACTTTACTTCTCATGTATAAAAAATCTCACTTTCCTCTCATTCGTTAATCCTCATTTAATTCAGATTATTTTTAATTTTATACACTCAATTAAAATGTCCTTCAATAGTATGGTTCTGTATAGAAAAACTATATTCTCTTATGTAACAAAGGTACATATATAAGTATTATTCATACTTTGTGTTTCTATCGCAGTGACCTCATTTATGGTAATTAAATTTTCATCTACAGTGCAAACGGTTACAACACTAATTCTTTTACTTTTCTGGCTATAGGCATAACATTTTTGTGTGGGACCATAAGGTAATTAACTTAATTATTTTACACTTAATTTCTAATTCTTTTATTTGTGGTTGTGTTTACCATACTTAAACCGAGTTTAACTTTATATTCGGTCTCTTGCAAGTACCTATATATGTCACCTATTGTTGGGATTGATATATTTCCACTTCTCTTTACCATTCAATAGTAATGAGTGGTCTATTTTTATGTTATACAGGTTGGTCCAGGTCCCCATTGGTTTCCTCATATGCAACTATGCATAGATTTTCCAAAAGACTTAGCAGTATTCTATAGAGGAACATTGTTCCTTGGATGTAATGTTTTGTTAGAATCATATTTTACTTAAACTGTTAAATCCTATTGACTGAACACTTAAAATATATGGCTATATGGTTTTAGCATTCATACTTGTATGAATAATTTCTATATGAGATATACACTTTTCCTTTCAATTTAAAATAATGTGGTTATTCCATGTATGGTACTTTCATTTCCAATTATGTTTTCACTAACATTTCAATAGTATGAATACACCCTGAAAATATACGTATATTAATTTATGTCTAGTATTTCTTGGTTCATGTTTTATCCTTCTCAACCAGAGTTACAACATAGGACCAGATTTACTACACTATATATTCATTAATCTTTCATGTAAGCTTATTCCTAATTAGAAATTATTTCATAATATAAAGTGCAGCTTAATAGAAATAATACTAGAAGAGATGAAATATCAATTTCCTGAGAGTTACCTAAGTTTAGATATAAGCCTTACATCGGGTTTAGAAATTCTAAGAGTTGGTTCTCTACAGAGTTATGTCTGTACAACAATACAGAACATACTATTTTTATTATATTCAATTATGTTCAGTGTACAGGCCTTCCAATTTTATTTCTAAATTACATTAATTCTAAGGCATAGACTCATATTCAGATTTCACAATTTTAGATATATATATATATATATATATATATATATATATATATATATATATATATATATGTATACTATTCTACTTCTTCAGTAACTCATAAAAAAACCAAAGTTTAATTTAAAACTGAAATTAACTGGTGCATACTACTTAAGGTAGACTAGGTTTCACCCAACCTTTGAGCTCTTTCTCCACAGCTCGCCCCCGAGCAGAGATCAATTTCTCTAGCAATAGACAACCTCTTGTATATCCCGAATCTGCTTATTTAATATTTCTTTCCCTTCAGGAAGTTTCTCTTAACTTCGTCTAGTTAAATTAGAATGTTGTTTTCCCGTGTGCCTAGGCTTTCCTTTTGTTTCTTCCACAAAAGTACTTTAAAACTAGATTTTCCTCTTTCTAGAATTATTTCACCTTTTCCCAGTAATTTCCACTTTACTAGGGTAGTTTTTTAGATTTTTATCTCCAATTTAATATTATTATTTAATTTATTTCCTCCAAGGAGTTTTGGAATACTGGGAAATTCTTATAAACCTTATCCATCCTCATGGATTTGGTTTCCATATCTCTGATCATAATCTAGTCTTTGCACACTAAATTTCCATTTTATTTTATTAACTTGAAATAACAAAATAAATACACACAATTGTTTTCCATTGGAATCCACCGTACCCTTTTGGACTTGTTCAAATGTCTAATAAAATTATATAAATTGGGGACATTACATATTCCCCCTGTAAAAAAAAAACACTGTCCTCGGTGTTGTAAAGACATAAATAAAAATTACTTTTCAAATAGTGATGGGTATTTGTCCTTCATATCTTCCTCTCGCTCCCAAGTAGCCTCTTCGGGTACAAAGTGCCTCCACTGCACTTTCACCCTGGCTATTGTCCTATTTTGGAGCTCAATTTATTCCCGTGCCAAGTTTTGAAGTGGCTCCAGTAGGAATTCCCCTTTTGGTTCCACCTGTATCACATTCAAATCAATAACATGAGAAGGATCATGTACATATTTTTTTAATAATGAAACATTAAAAACATCGTGAACCTTAATGTGACTAGATAAATCCAACTTGTAAGTCCACTATGGCGTGGTGCTAGTTTTCCATAACTAACAATGTACAAAGTACTATTCTTGGGCTTAATCCTTAGATAGACATGATCACCAACATTGAATTTTCTATCAAAACTCTTTTATATGCATAACTTTTTTGTTTGTCTTCTACTGCTTTGATATTTTGCGGAACTTTCCTTACAATTATTTCCATTTCCTCCAGAGCATTTGGTCCAAGTATTAACTTATCCTCTGGTTGACTCCAACTTAGAGGTCTATGGCTTTTTCTACCATACAATGCTTCAAAAGGACTCATCTTGATTGAGGATTGGTAGCTATTGTTGTAGGCAAACTCTGCTAAATGTATAAAGTCTCCCCACTTTGTTGGTTTTTTCATAACATACATTCTCAACATATCTTCTAAAATTTGGTTTGTTCTTTTAGTTTGGCCATCAGTTTGGGGATGGTATGCAGTACTAAAGTTCAATTGGTAGCCATTTCCCCATACAGACTCCTCCAAAAATCTATAGTAAACTTTGCATCTCTGTCTGATATGATCATCTTAGGAATACCATGCCATTTTACAATCTCTTTCATAAATACATTAGCTACTTGAGCTGTGCCAAAGGTAGATTGTACTGGTATAAAATGTGTAGCTTTAGTCAAAGTATCAACTACTACCATGATAGAGTCATGTTGATATTTAGTCCTTGGTAAACCAGTAATAAAATCCATGGAAACAATATCCCACTTCAATTCTGGAATGGGTAAGGGATTCAACAATCTAGCTGGATGTTGATGTTCAACCTTCACCTGTTGAAATTCTAAACGTCTAGCTAAGTAATTTTCCACATCCTTTTTCATACCAGACCAAAAAAAGTTATTTCTTAAAGCTGAAATTAACTTCTGGTATCCAGGATTTCCTGCATAGGGTCTCTTATGATACTCATCCAGAATTTATCTTTTTAAGGATTCCACATTGGGAATGTATAATCTGTCTTTATAACAAATCAATCCTCTTTGGTTTTGTGTATATCCTTTCATCTCCTTTTTCAGAATTTGTTCTTGCAGTTTTTCATAGTTGTGATCTTGTCTCGTCACTCCTTATATCAATCCTTCAATGTCAATGTTTACACTACCTCAACATTACACACCCTTTGCTAAGAATTTCTGCTTAATGCATCTGCAATATTTTTTTCCTTCCCCTTAATATGTTTGATATCCATGTCAAACTTACTAAGTAAGGACAACCATCTAGCTTGTCTAGTATTTAAATCATGTTGTGTGAAGAAATAATTTAAACTGATGTGATTTGTCATCAATATAAACTTCTTCCCTAAAAGGTAATGTCTCCACATCTTCAAAGTATGTATTACAATAGCTAGTTCTAAATCATAAACACGATAATTCTGTCCATGTTTCTTGAGTTTCCTTGACTCATAAGCTATTACTGAGTTTTCTTATAGTAGCACTCCTCCTAATCCCTCTCCACAAGCATCTATGCATACTAAAAATTCTTGATTTGGATCAACAATCTTTAGAATAGGTGTTGTTGTATGTTTTTTTAAAAAATTTCAAAGCTATTTTGACATTTTTCAGTCCACTCGAACTTAACTCATTTCCTCTGTAAAGATGTAATAGGGTATGCCAAGGCTGAAAATCTCTCAAAAAACCTCCTATAATATCCTACAATTCCCATGAAGGATCTTACATAGGTAACATTGGTAGGTATAGGCCACGCCATTATAGATTTTATTTTGTCTTCAAGTGGACTAGGCATGACCTCCTCTCCTCGTGTCCCTTAGCTTATTTAATCTTAAAAGTGGAAAAATCATTTATAAAAGTGATACAACACCTCTAAAACCTCCACCATCATGCTTAGAGCATTAAAATCATCTAGGAATGACTCTTTTGGAGCCAAAATGGGTCGAATTATGCTCCAGTTATGCCTCATTCAATTCTGGCCTAGGAAACCCCACTAAAACTAGAGAAACTCAAGTTAGCACCAGCAAGACTGGAGATGTGTCAAAAATGGTGGAATCCACAAAATTCTCTACCAATGATAAGCATGGTTTAATCAGTGTTAAGTGCAGCTTTAATTTTTGGTTAGCACATTAAGAGCGTTTGCAAAATCCACATTTAAGAAATAGATTAGTGCATGGTTAAGAAAGGTTTAAGGTCTAATAACCTGCATTTATGTTTCAAATATCACCACTAATCAATGGTCTCTGCCATAGGTCATGGGCCACGATTTTATATGGTAAGGGCTAGCCCTTGTTTCCTTCGCCCAAAAAATTTTCAAAACTTAAATAATGTATGTTGCAGACATATGTAAGCACCACTAGATAGTGCAATTGGTATGTGTGTTGGTTTGCATGGCGGAGGTTGCAGGTTCAACCCCGACCTCCGACCATCTGCCATTACATAAAATTTTTCCATCCCTTATATTAAAATTCAACCTTGGACTTAGTCAAAACTCAGTCTTTGGCAGGGGCACATGGTAGCTTCCAAGCTAGCCACGCATCAGCTCCCCAATGGCTCTCCACAAACTAATAAAAAATTTCCATGTGCCCAAAACATCAGGCCAACTAGCATTCGACAAGTGTCATATTCCCATTGGGCTGGAGGAAAACACAAAATTTAACCTTTGACCCTATTTGACCCCTTCTTTTTTGAAAATTCACATGTTTTGTCAAGCGGAGAGCGGGCTCTAACTTTCACATGTACACTCTGTTTTTTACGAAACAAATTGCGTCGGATTCCTGGTGAAGAGGCCTATTCAGTTGTTCTAGTTTGAATCGATTCTTGTCAATTTGAAATTTTAGCAAATTTTAACCCCTAATCCATATTTCGATCACTCCTTCCTACTAACAAGCTTTTGGACCCAAAAAAGTTGGTTATATAAAGAGAGTTGAACACTCTTCTCTTTCCCAATTTCTATTAACATGATTCTACTCAAAAAAATCTCCATGAAAACCACTTGGGTTCATTGACATGCCTTGCCTTTCACATGGCTTAACACTTCAACCAATGTCCTTTTTGACCCAATCCAACACTTGTTGGTTGCTATTTGACTGACTATACACCTTGTTGTACCAAAGGAATCCCTCGGTGTTTGAAAATCTCACTGATGGCATTCCAACTAAGAATGATGTTCCTCCTTTGCACAAACATGCATTTGATGCAAGATTCTCCTTGGAAACCACTTTGGAAGGTTTATAAAGTTGAATAAAATAATAAGAATAAAAATATTATAAGGGCATGTTCTCAAATACATTGAGATAAAGGTATGAATGCCTAGAAGGGGAGGAAAAATGAATATTACATTAAAGGAACAATTATCTAAATACAATTAGGTTCTTATGGATAACAGTATAGGAATAATTACGAAAATAATTATGAAGATGGTAAAGAAAGAAAATAAAATTTTTAATGATATTTTGTAAGAGATGGTAAAGTTTTGGAATTAAGTTAATTCAATAACAAAAAAAGCAGTACAATATTATAAATAAATAAATAAATTAGGTAAGTAGAGTTTTTACATTTAACAACGTTGGAAACACTTATTTCATACTTTATTCCTACTTCCATGTAGCTTCTTGAAGTGTAAAGTGCTTCCACTGCACTTTCACCCAAGCTAATGTTCTATTCCATATCACATTTTCTTCCCATTCCAATATACGAAGGGGTTCTCGAAGAAAGTCCCCTTATGTTTCCACCTGTATCAAAGTCCATTCAACCATGTGAGAAGGATCATGAACATATTTCTTCAATAATGACACATGAAAAAAATTATGAACTCTAACATGACTAGGTAGAGCCAATTTATAAGCTACTGTTCCCACTCTCTCGAAAACCTCAAAGGGCCCAGAGTATCATGGTGATAACTTAGCAAAACTACCAGTGTGCAGGGTACTCTTGTGAGGTTTGATCCTCAAGTAGACATGATCACCAATATTTAATTCTTTTTCTATTCTTTTCTTATCTTCATAACTCTTCTAGCGGTATTGAGATGCTTTGATGTTTTGTTGAATTTTCCTTATCTTTTTTTCCATTTCATGTAACACTTGTGGTCCAAGTACCAGTTTTTCCTCTGGTTGACTCCATATAAGTGGAGTATGGAATTTCCTTCCATACAAATCCTCTAATGGACTCATTTTAATAGATGTTTGATAGTTTTTGTTGTAAGAAAATTATGCCAAATGCAAAAAATCATCCCACCTGGTGGGTCTATCCATTGTATACATGTAGAGCATATCCTCTAGTATCTTATTTGACCTTTATGTTTGCTCGTCTGTCTGGGGATGATAATTTGTGCTGAAGTTCAACTTTGTTCTCATTCCCCCAAATAATATCTTCCAAAATACGGATGTGAACTTTGCATCGTTATCAAAGATGATCATCTTTTGTATTCCATGAAGTTTAAAAATTTCCTTCATAAACACATTAGCCAGATGTGCTTCCCCAAAAGTGGATTGTACTGGAATAAAATGTGCAGCCTTGGTTAGTGTGTCTACCACTACCATAATGGATTCATGTTGGTACTTAGTATGAGGTATTCTTGTGATAAAATACATAGCATCACTTCCCACTTCCATTCTAGAATCAAAAGGAGGTTAAACAAACTTGCACGATGTTCATGCTCTACTTTGACCTGTTGGCACTCCAAACATATTCCCAGGTAATCAACTATTTCTTTCTTCATTCCAAGCCAAAACAATTTTTTCTGCAATGGTGTCACCATCTTTTGGTAACCTGGACAACCTGAATAAGGTCCCTTATGGTATTCATCCAAAATCATGTGTTTCAAGGTAGGTATGTTAGGAATATACAACATTTGTTTCTAACTTATTAATCCTTTAGGGTTCATGGTGTATCTTGGGATTTTAGCTTGCTGTAATTTTTTCTCCAATTCCAAATATTGAGAATCTTGTGACAAAACTTCTTCGATTTGTTCCTCAACATTGAATTTTACACTGCTACCTGTGTAAGAAAAAATTTGATGAGAATGTCTACTTAAGGTATCAACAATTCAGTTTTCCTTTCCCTTAATGTGTTTCATATCCATTTCAAATTCTCTAAGGAAATTTAACCATCTTGCTCGCCCTTCATTCAAATCTGGCTGAATAAAGAAATATTTCAAATTGATATGATTAGTCATCAACATAAATTTATTACCCAACAAATAATGTCGCCACAGTTTTATTGCATGTATGAAAACAACTAATTCTAAGTCATAAACAGCATAATGTTTCTCATGTTTCTTCAATTTTCAAGAATCATAGGAAATCACTACATTGTCTTGTGGAAATACTCCTCACAGTCCTTCTATGCAATCATCAGTGAACACAACAAAGTCCTTTTCTTGATCCACATTTTTTAGAATGGGAGGAGTAGTTAGTTTTTGTTTTAGCTTCTCAAAGCTTTCTTGGCACTTGGTTGTCCACTCAAACTTCACACCTTTTTTCCGCAAAGAGGTAATAGGATAAGCCTATGCAAAAAAATCCTCCACAAATCTATGGTAATATCTGGCAATACCATGAATGAACGTATTGCTGGTACATCTGTGGGTATAGGCTAATTTAAAATTTCTTATACTTTTTCTGGATCTACCACCAACCATTCTTTAGATATAACATGTCCAAAATATTGAATCTTCGGTATTTAAAACTCACACTTGCTTAGTTTTGCATACATTTGGTGTTCTCTTAGTGTTTTCAGCACTATTCAAAGATGATCCTGGTGTTCCTCTCTGTTCTTAGAGTAAACTAGAATATCATATATGAATACTAGCACAAATGTATCCAGTTGTTTGTTTAGAACACTGCTCATGGGACATGTGAAAGTAGAATGGGTGTTTGTAAGTCTGAAAGGTAGGACTACGAACTCATAATGTCCATACCGAATTTAGAATGATTTTTTATGGATGTCTCTGTCTTTGATGCGAAACTGGTGATAACTAGTTATCAAGTCAATTTTTGAGAATACGATTGCCCCCCTTACTTGATCAAACATATTGTTTATTCAAGGTAGGGGATATAATTTTTTATGGTTAACTTGTTTAATTGTCTGTAGTTTATGCACATCCTGAGGGTACCATATTTTTTCTCGATGGATAAAACTGACACTCCCCATGGTGACACACTTGGTCTGATATATCCCTTGTTTAACAATTACTATAAATAAAGTTTTATTTCTAACAGTTCAAGGGTGCTCATTCTATTTGGGGCTCCGAAAACTAGGATTGCTCCCGGTACTAGCTCAATAGAGAAATAAATATCTCTTCAAGGGGGAAGTTGAGGAATTTCTTCAGGAAATACATCCTAGAATTCCTTAATCACTGGTAAATTTTCTATATGCTTATTTTCTTCTTGTTGTCCCAAATATTCAATTTGTACAACATATAATAGACATCCCTTCCTTGATCTCTACTTCAAATGTAATGTAAAACTTTTAATAACAGACACAGGTTTTGGTTTCCCTCTCACCACAATTGACTATCCTAGTGCATTAGTACAATTTATTGTTTTTTTCAAACAGTTTACTATTGGTTTCTGTTGTTCCAACCAATCCATGCCAACCAGTAAGTCTTAAGATCCTAAGGGGATAATATTCAGCTTCAGATATGCAATTTACCCATTCAGATTTACAAGATACTTATGTAATTTATGGGTTACCTTTTATTTGGTTCTGGTAGCCAACTGCACTAGCCAAGAGTGCTGAGATTTTCCTGACTGCAATTTATATTTTTCCACTATGTGTGGACTAATATAACTTAAAATATCTCCAGGATCAATTAAAAAATACACATGTTGGTTGGAAATGATACCTTGCATGGTTGATTGATGTTCAGCCTGTCAGTCTTCTAATGTTTCATTCATTCAGGGAATGCTTTGGGCAACACCATTCACTGTGGTTTCTGCACACACTTCTTGAATGTTTTGAATAACACGAGTATTGTGCTGGTATTCCCGTAACATGTGAGGTTATCCATCCCCCCAACACATCAAACGTTCCTTTTTCACCATTGTATCTCACTCATTGTTTCCTTCCATGGGCTTGGAGCTTGTGTGCGAATTGGCTAGCTGATTTTCACCACCCTTATTGAACCTTTTCCTCTGGTGGTTTCCGCTAAAAAAATTCAGATAGGCTGGATTTTCTATTTTTGAGCTTGCCTCATCCTTCCTTTTCTCCTTATTTTGCCAATTTTCAAGTGATCATTTCCTCCTTTAAATTGTTGATCGAATAGTTGGGATTTCCTAACAGCTTCATCCATAGTTTTTTGGTTTTTAAACACAATTATTTATTTTTATATGGTGGGTAAACAATTTAAAAATCTTTGTACCTTCATTTTTTCTTCTCTTATGTAAGGTACATATTGAAGTAAATTTGTGAAATTCATCAGAAATTCATCAATGCTAATTTGTCCCAGCCTTAGCTCATGGAATTCCTTCGCATAATCATCATAATAACTCTCACTGAGGTATTATGATTTAAACTTCTCCAAAAATTATTCCCATGAGATGGCATTTCCATCCATCAAGGGTATGATTTTTGTCTCTTCCCACCAAAGTGTGGCTTTACATCACAATTGGTAAATTGCTAGCCTTGCTTTCAAATTAATTTTGTACTCATATACTTGAAATTAATTTACCATATTCAGGAGCTAGGCTTACGCATCCTCTTCCTTCTCCCCATAAAAGGTTGTAGGCTTGATCCTGCGAAAGCCCCCCTTTAACTCCTTCCTCCTTTTGGACTTAAACTTAGTTTTTCTAGACTCTTCCCCACTCTCAAACTTCTCTGAGTTGGTCTATGTTTCTTTTCTTTTTCTTCCTCCTGATGACTGGATCATTGCTAGTCCTTAGCTGAACCATTCCTACTAAATTTTTTTAATAATTTCCATCATATGGGCATTGGAATCTGGTGGGGCATCTTCCTCCCCTAGTTTCACATACAGATCTTCTCTTTCAGACATGACAACAATTATAAGTGTGTCTATGCCTTATATCTGATTCGCATGAAACAATTAGAAATCATAACCATAATATACATATAATAATTTCTTTGTAACACCAATTTTGAGACAGAAGAATTTCCAGTGTTAAAGTCCATAAGCCCAGTGTTTTAACTTGGGATCTCATACCACTTGTCATGTCTCCAATTTTATTTTTTTTATATCCGGTATTTACCTTTTGTAATGGTCATCATCCCCCTTTGAACATATTACTGAAACAACATCTCTACTATTATTACAGAAGTACTGTAATTCAAACTCTTATCTCTAACTAAGACTCTTAGTTACATTGTCACATCACGTTGGATCCTTGTTAGTCAAGGGTTCCTAGCCATTTATTTATTTACATTATCTTCTTATAGGTTAACATTCCTAACCTGCATTTTAAAATTTACTTAACTTTTTGTCCCTCACATACATTACCCTTTTTAAATCCTAATCTATACTCTATCCTAATATTATTGATTTCATTAACTAATGTCTCATTGTATTAACCTTATCTATGGTGTATTTTAATACCCCTACTCCCATATCAACGTGGATAGGTTCTACCATAACATTAATACCCATACTAACCATATTTATGATCTACCATAACATTAATTCCCATACGAAGGTTTTACTATGGTTTTGAAAACAAGGGTATTACAACCCTCACCTCACCTCATTCGTACTCAATGTACACGACCCTACCTGATGATGTGTCTCACTCAATAGCCACTCAGTGGAAAGTGCCATGTATCCTCACATGGCCCTCATCCTTTTCGAGGGCCCAGATGGATGACGGAGATAATATGTGAACAGATCTATGAATCATAGTCCTTATCAAAAACCCTAAGGGTTTAATCCACCAAAAATCTGCCTCATTTCACATTTCATCATTTCTATGCATGCTTTGCAGCCGTCTGGTCTGAGAGAGTTATGCCTACATAGATTGACCCGCAACTAAATTTTTAAAAGGTACCTTGGTTCAATTTATCTCTTCCAATCGAACCTCCACTATTCCCATGTTGGTTATGCATAGAGTCTAGTTCTATTTCACCATGATCTCACACGTAAGGGGTTTCAAGTTATTTTAGTTTTCTACACTCTCTTTTTTTTTATAATATAGGTGAGTGATTTTATTTTTAAAATACTCATGATAGAGTTATAATGTCATTTTTTTGTGTGTGGGTAACCCCTAGCATGGCCAACCCTGAATTTTGCCACATGTACCCTCTACTTTGTATTTTCTTTTGGAATGTTCGATTAAATTTTATTATTTTTATGATACCCATCTGAGTGTGGTTTTGTTTTGTGTTTGCAGGGAGGATCCTTCTACCTCCAGTGTGAAGACGTTTGGGTAAATTCTCTTTCTTCCCTCACAGTGTTTCGATGGCACTATTTTGAATTCAACATGGTAGCCCTCTGGCCCTGGTCGTCATATAGGAGGTAAGGATTCTTTATTTCACAATTTGGGTTCAATATATGCCCTCTCGTGCACCTTTCAATTTCTATGTTTAATAATATATAAAATCTAGAATTCCAATCATGGTTTTTCTGTAACTACCCTACCCATAATTTTCTGGGCTGCATTACGCATCCTAATTTGTAAATGCTTTGTTTGATTTTGAGTCCCACTCTTATAATTGGTCTATGAGCCCTTTCAGATTTATGTGTTTTTTGATGCGTAACCTATCTAATGAATGGTGAGTTAAATTTGGGGTTTTTTAGTTTGTTGGTTTATTCCATTGTTTTCATTCCTCAAGGAATTGTGATTTCTCTGTTTATTAGAGATCTGGGTTTTACATTATGACATTATTCTTTGTAGAGAGTGTAAACAGAAATAGAAATCTTCATCTAGGTTTTTCTCATATGACTTCTATGTATTTGATAGAGGCCTTATAATTCCTCAAATTCTATTTCAAATTTGCATAATTCCAGAATACATATAATTATGTTTAAGTATAATTACTTTTGACATGAAATGTATGTTTTATTTATCTTTCGTACCCATATGTTGTTAATTTCTATGTCCTATCATGATAGTATGATGTAGGGTAAACTCCTCATCCTATAGGTGGCGGTTTAAATTAATTTGAATAGAAATTGTAGGATAACGTAAGGACTATCCTCTGTTTTCAATTTAATTCTAGGATTTTCATTTTACAATTTTGTTTTGTATACAATAGTATCTTTTACTCGTATACTCTTTTGAGTTATACAGATTTATATCTTTCTCATATATTTGATTTCATCTAGTTATAGTTCACTTCTGTATTATTCATACCATGTTGGATTAAGGCCTCACCAATCGTTTCATTTACTTCTGAGTTTATATTTTATAGAGTTATATATAAAAATGGGGTTTTTTCATCCTTTTATTATTCATTTCAATTGCATTAGAAATTCTGGGTTATTCTTTCCCTCCCCAATGCTCCGGAACAATGCGTAACCTTTGTGAGGGTTCTGGCCCTTAAGGTATTCACATAGTCTCTTAACGCAGAGTTAGTTTCTCATTCAGGTTTAGCACAACCGCTTTTATTCTCAGTTTATTCCTGTTTTTAATAATAGTTTTGTATTTTATTTTTTATTGTAATTCTTACCTTTTGTATTACTTTTCATTTCATAATCAGAGTTTTAATATGTGTTGTTTCCACCCAATTTCACTCTTTGGCTCAGATCCAGAAATTTTTCGAAGGAGAGGACATCATATTACATTCAAGTTAGTTTCAATACATTAGGTTACTATTTATTTCCTCATTTATTATTTTTCTGTGCACATGTTGAAATACCACCTTACTTAGAACATTTTGTGATTTGTATGCACAAGTGGAGCAATCAAGGGTGTGCCAGCATGCTCAAGTAATCCCTCTTCTTGTGTTGTGTATTGTAATATTTTTTATTCATTAATCTATTTGATTTTACCTAACTCTCGAATTCCTTATTATTTTGCATGTATGCTCTCTGATTTTTTTCATTGGTCTCCATGACACTATTTTTCCACTAACTTCCCACGCTTACCATCTACATTATTGTTACACAGTAATTTGTCACCATCCTTGCAATCCCCCGTCCTGCACATTGGAGGGCCTTTTCCGTAACCTGTGAGAAGTGACGTAACCTAAAACCACTTTCATGACATCCCCCTTTACAAGGATAATCATTCCTCTAAAGAAAGTTTCCTCTAAAAAACCCTAAAAACTAATCTTTTGGCCTTGGCGTGACTAGCTAGTTCAGCCCTTGCGCCAATGGGGAAAATCCACCGAAGAGGGCGCGCCAACTGGCGCTCTATCCCAGTGTATTGGCCGCACTAAGCTTAATAAGGATTTTAAAAAAAAAAATGGCAGAATTTTGATTCCAACCAACTCTCCCACGAGTCTCTAAAATGAGCTAGGAGGTTTTGCTCCGGATCTCCATGTATGGGAGGTGGTTTTCCACCTATCATGGAAGATTCCTTGAGGATAGGGCCAATCCCACAATTGTAGGGATCCCAACTCCCCTTCCACCATCTATATAAGCTTTCCATTTTCCCTTAGCAAGCTAGAAGCAAGAGTTGAATCTGTAGCAAGGAGACTATCGCCAGAAAGCCTTTGAGAGCTAAGCCAAAGAGAGAGAGCTTTGTCCCATTCCCGACGAACTTCATTGAGATGTGCTTCGCTATCGACCCACCGAAGGAAGATCCAGTGTGAGAGCCTTGGGTTGTATCTTTCTTTGTTATTATTAATGATAAATGAATTTGATTATGGTTTCATTCATGTGTTTTCGTTTTTGATGCAATTAATTACATCCTCTCCGACTGATGTATGGTTACAAGATATAGATTCTATACTATGTATCGTTTTGTTTCTTCGCATGTGTGCAAGTGTCTAGAAGTGCTAAGAGGAAGGATCGTGATCTGCCAAAGCGGAGGACAGGAAGTGTCATCCTCTCCTCAACGAACATTGCGTAGGACCTGAGGTAGGCAACTCATCATGTTTTGTTTGTTTTGTAATTAGAGACCTGTGTCACTGCATGTCTGATTGTTGCCAGACTTGATTTGGGCTAGTAGGGATCGCCTCTATATGCAGAGGGGATTTACCTCTCCAACAAAATAGCGACTCCACTGGGGACTTTGATTGGAGTTTGTCTTGTCTCTTTCGGATGATTTTGGCTTCTGTCTACTTGATTTTCTCTTCTGGTCTGTCTCTTTCTAGTGTAGAACCATTGTTCAGCTCCCACCATACCTGATCTGCTCTGTGCTTGCTCTTTTTTATTTTTGTCTTTAGTAAACTTGATTGGCGCGTTTTTTGGCCTGATAGTCGCGCCAATTGGTGCCTGTTGCTAGTTAGGCACCCGCACCAACCCTGTTTTGGCACTAGATGCAGCCAAACAGTCGCGCCATTCCTGTGTGGTACTAGGGTTTGCTTGTTTTGAGCTCTTTGAGTCTGATTTTTGGTTTTTGGTGCATCTTTTCTGACTGTCTAAGTGCTTTGGAGTCCTTGTTGAATGTGATTCACCTCTATCCTCTAGTTGTTTTCCCTTTACCTCTCCAACAATTATTTCTCCGATCAATAGCATGTTGTTATGCCATGGCTCTCCTTTTGGCACATAGGTTAGACAGATTTTATATGTTTGTTCAATGCTTGGCCTTTGATAATTAATTAAGTTTATGTAATGTTTCTTCTTTTTCATTTATTAATATACATATGAGAGTGAAATCCTCAAGGATTTTCAAGGATTATTGTACTTAGAAAGTTTATATATATTTATAATTGGAATTCTCAGTTACTTTATTTTCTTTTCATATATATATATATATATATATATATATATATATATATATATATATATATATATATATATATATATATATATATAATTGTATCTAACTTTGACATGTCATAATGAATTCATCAGTTTCTAATCCCTTCATATGTTATATTTCTATCTCCAGAATTATTATTGCTTTAATAATGGTTTACTTATTTAGATTACTCACAGTTGTTTCATTTATCTGTAGTTTATACCGAATGTATGTTTAATTTATGTTTCATGTCTCTCCGTCTATTATTAGATGCATACTATATTATTTAATTTACCTAAATGAATCTATAAATAAGTACACAATAATACTATATGTCCATAACCCTTTCGATTATAATTATACCTACTGTAATAACATCCACTTACGTTACCTTAGTTTTTATACGGAACACAATATTGAAATTGTATTTACTATAGTACTGACAATGTACAATACACATATATGACACTATACAATACACAATACTACTATTGTAGATATTATTAACCAAGCACATGCAACTAATCTAGCAGGGCTTTAGCTTTCACTATTGATATTGTATATAAGAGTAACCAGACATTGACTATTAACATAACATAAATCCATATTTACAAGGTATATTTTTTTTCTATTAACTTACAAAAAATTCTAATCTAGCTTGTACTAAAACATGATCAATTCAATATAAAATCTCAATGCGTGGCATACCAATTTGTAAAGACGAATTTTCCTCCCAATCACGAGCTTCTCCTTAGAGCTCTCCTTGAGAAGACATTAATATTCCCTAGTGTTGAAAAAATCTTGTCACAATAGTAATGACACTTTTAAGACCACTTTCCCCAACAAGTTTCCATAACAGCGTCTCATTATTATGGGTTGTTGTTTCCCATAGCCTAGGCTTTACTTTTGTTTTTTTCACAAAAGTTTACTTTAAAACTCGCTTTTCCTTTGTGTAGTTTTTCTTACCTCTTTTGAGTAACTTTCCTCTTTATTGGGGATTTTTCTTATAGATATTTTTCTCCCATCTAATTTAATATTTTTTATTTTCTCTAAAGGATTTTTTTGGAGAATTTTGGGAAAGTTTGAAATTCTATCCTATCCTCATGGAAAAGAATTTCCTAATCTCAATTACTCTATCTTTCATAAATCGATGTGACTTTCATAAATAATTATTAATTTAAAATATTTATATCAACAACATAATTGATCCATAGGTCGACCTAGACCTTGGTCTTATTTACATAAACATAAAAGTTGTAAGTCATGGGTATTGCCTCATTTATGGTCAACTATAATCCAACATCACATTGTGACACATTTTTTTTTAATATGAAAATAAACCATGGTTAACCATGGTCAATAATTATGGGAACATTGTGAAGAAGACTGTCTCTTAGTTCAATGTCACATTGTGATAAAATATTTTTTGAATATGAAAATAAACCATGGTTAAGCATGGTCCAATGTCACATTGTGACTAATATTGTCTCAATATGAAAATCATTCATGGTCAACCATGGTCCAACATCTCATTATTGGAAATATTGTATAAATATGAAAATCAACCATGGTTAATGATCGTAAACCATGTTTATTATAGGGATTATAATATATATCTTATGGTTTATATATCATCAGTTTATAATATTAAACCCTTGGGTTTAATATCATTTCCTTGGGTATATAATCCCTTGGGTGTATAATCTCTTGGGTTTTTTAGTATCAATATCGTCAATTTATGAAAAAAAACCATGGCCAACCATGGTTGACTATTGCATTGTGACAAAGATTACCTCAATATGAAAATGAATCATCTCAACCATAGTCAATCATGGTCTATATAAAAATCAACTATAGTCAATCATCGTTAACCATGCTCCAACACCACATTGTGAAATTTTTTATCTCAATATGAAAATGAACCAAGGTTAATCATCATCAACCATGGTCAAGCATGGTCAATCACTGTCAACAATGGTCTAACATTGCATGTGACAAAGGTTGTCTCAATATGAAAATCAATCATGGTAAACCATGGTCAATCATGGTCAATGATCATTAATAACCATGTTCACATTGTGATAAATATTGTATGATGGTCCAACGTAACATTGTGTCATCCATGGTAATCCATGGTTAACCATGTACATCTATGGTCCAACATCGCATTGTGATAAATATTGTCAATATGAAAATCAACCATGGTCACTAATCATGGTCGCATTATGATGAATATTGTCTCTTTTACCAATGTCACATTATGACAAGCATGGTAAGCCATGGTCTAACAATGTATTGTGACAAATATTATCTAAATATGAAAATAAACCATGATCAACCATGGTCCAACGTCGCATTCTGACAGAGATTGTTTGAATATGAAAATTAATTATGGTCAACTATGTTCCAATGTCACATTGTGACAAAGATTATATCAATATGAAAATAAACAATGGTCAATGATGGTCAACAATTTTTATTTTAGGGTTGACCATGGTCAACCATGGTCCAACATCGTATTGTGAAAAATATTGACTCAATATGAAAATCAACCATGGTTAAACATGTTTGTTTTAAGCTTTATGATAATTATCTTATAGATTATATAACTTAGGTTTACAATATTAATCCATTAGGTTTTTTGGTTTTAGTATTAATCCCTTCTATTTATTAGTGCCTTAGGTTTATAATATCAATCCATTCGGTTTATTAATCTAAGGGTTCATATTCCTAGGGTATAATGTTATTGATAAGTTTACAATATTACTCCTAGTTTTTAATATAAATCCCTTGGGTTTATTATTAATCATAGGGTTTATATTCTTAGGGTTTAATATTCAACCATGTTCCAATTCCACATTATGACAAAGATTATCTTAATATGAAAATCAATCATCATCAACCATGGCCAAAGATTGTCCAAGGTTGCATTGTGACAAAGATTATCCTAATATGAAATTCAACCATGGGGAGCCATGTTTCTTTTAGGGTTTACAATATTTATCTTAAGATTTATATGCATTGGGTTTACAATATTTTTCCTTTGGTTTTCTGGTTTTTAGTATTAATCCACTGTGTTTATTAATGTCTTCGTTTTATGATATCAATCCCTTGGGTTTATTAATATAAAGGTTCATATTCATAGGGTAAAATATTATTGATAGGGTTTATAATTAATAGTAGGGTTTAATATAAATCCCTTAGGTTTATAATGCATTGAGTTTATAATATAGCTTCCTTAGGTTTATAATACTGATCATAAGGTTTATCACTACAAGGAAAATACCCTCTAGCAGAGGTTATAAAGGAGGTTTTCAGTGTTATAAAATTGGCCAAAATAGTCAAAAATACATTTGATACAGCATTCGTTTATGGTTACAAAGGTTTTGGCAGAGATTTTAACGGAATTTCAACAGAACTAAAAAAACTAGGTGACTCAAGGTTATTACTAATGATTTTTTCATCGGTGTGCTATGAAGGTGTCAACGCACCAGTGCGTGTCATCCACAAGGTGTCCCGGCATGGTCAAAGGTGCATGCACCATGTCATCAAGGTATAAAACTGCACCAGGGCACAGTGTTGGCGATACAACACACAGGGCCGTTCTAATCGGTCTTGGGATTTGTGTGGTGACGATAGGTCTTCTAAATGCACCGGTATGTCGAGTTATCGAAACACACTGGTGCACAGTATCAGACAAATGCACCATTTTTTGTAATTAGTATTGGTATTTGTGCGGTGCCCATAGGTTGTACAAATTTCCCGGTGCGTAGACTCACATAAACGCACCAATGCGCAGTATCTCACAAACGCACCAAGATTAAAAATTGGTATTGGTATTTGTGCGGTGCATTGTATCAAACAAACGGAACAGTGCACTATATCATAAAAATGCACCGGTGTACAGTAACTGACATGCACCAGCGTTCATTTTTTTTTTTTTTTAGAAACATCAACCCGTGACAGTGATATTATTGTGATTTTTTAAAATTCATTATTCATCAAAAGTTGACACATCTTATAACAGTATTCATATTAATTAAATTTTTATTAACGCATTTGAATGTGATTTTTGGATTAATTTGTTATATCATATCTTCAAATTTCACATCTCTTAAACAAAATGTCCATTATATTAAACAAAATGTTTGATTTCACAGACAAATATTTCATAAAATACAATGCCTTTCTTTGATATCCAAACACACTTATCGTCATTCTCTGCTTGAAATGTTGTCACTTCTAGAGCTACTTCTATGACTTGGGTTATTTTCAGGAATGTTTTCTTCATGGTGTTGATTGTTTTCTCGATCTTCTTCACCTTCCATCCACAAACATAAAAATAAAGTGTAATGAATGTATATACATTGGTGAGAATAATGAAAATTGAAACATTAAATAATATACATCAATGTAAATCGAAAAGAAATGACATACCATAGCAACAATTGACTCATGAACTATAAACATTCTTTCAAAACCATGTAGTATGCCATATTTCAAGATTCAATCTGTTGGCACAATTCCATACTTTCTTTCCTGCAAGTTCTATACCCCATAAAAATCATATATTTAATATAAAAGATTTTTTTGTTCTATTAATTATAGATGAAGCTACATAAAACAAGATCGATATATGCTTACAAATTCCACAATTAATTTCTAATATGCCAACATATACTCACAACTCATATTTAACCCAATGCCAATCAATTCGTCTAATGGTTCTTTTTTGTATGTTAGCACCTATTTGAAGACATTCAATGATGATTTTTTTAAAACAACTTAAAAAATATAAAAATGAAATCTAGTTAAGTTGTTATAAGGAAGCAAAAATTACTCAAAAACATAGATATCAACCCTTTTCTTCCTTGTCGTCCTGTTTTATGGGCTGAATGCGTTCCATTTTATTTTCTTTTATGCAAGAAAATACTTGAAAATTAATATTTAATGGTAAATTGTTATTTATTTTACCTAATTATCAAAAAATTCAATGATCACATAATACATTTGAAGCACGTTGTTGTTGAGATGGCTCCTCCTGCAACACAATTTTGTCCATTTCTTTGACCATCACCTTGTACAGCTTTTTGGACATTCATATTGGAATATTTTTTATATCAACTCATTCATCTATTGAAATTTTCATGATCTTCCTGAAAATGTAACATGACAATAAACTATTTAATTTTATATTGATATATGAAAAGTAAATATAATAAAAGTGATATTTATAAATGATATTTATAAATAATTCTAGGCAAACATTTAAAGGAATATTACTTTTTCATTCCTTCTTTTTTGTTGTTGTACGTTTTTGCTATTAAAAGTGTGACATGTCTCATTGACCAATTCTTTGGAAACTCTTCCCATAATTTAGATAAAATTTGGTTCTTGGAATCATTGGATTGATTTTTGTATTGTAAGTGGAAATATCCCTTAAACTTTTGTAAAAGTTTTCCCCCTTTTGCTAACGTTGAGCACCACTCCAGATGAGATAAGGTGCAATTCATTTTCATTTTCATGTTCTATTTCTTTTCTTTTCTTAGAAAAACATTCATTTTCTGAGTTGTTGGTCCCTATAGAACATTAAAAATATGTGAATTAATATATTGTTTGACACATGTTATCTAATAGTTTTAAGTATATTATTAATGAAAATTCAAAAAGGAAACTCATATTGGATCGATAGTATTTTTTCATTCACCTGATTCATCCTTTTTCAATTTTTCCATCAATATTTTACACTCTTCTAGTCCTAGATCATAAATAATCTTATCGAGCTTCGACATTTTGTGGCTCTACATGATACACAATAAAAAATACATATTAGTTAAACTTACATATAGTTCAAAAATATATTTTTTTGTAAAGAATTTACAAAGAATGTTCATTTTTTTCTTTTCTTGATGTGTTATCAGTATTTTTGTTACTTGATCTCTTGTTAGCCATTTCTTTATCAATATGAAACTTTTACCATATCATTCGTTAATATATTTTATATATAAATTGTCAACTTTTGAAGTAAAAAAAAATAAAAAAAATTCTCAAGAAACTAGAGGGACATTCATGGTGTATGCACTGACGTCGATGCATGGGTATCTTATAAATTCAATGCACAAACAGTATAATAGGCCATATGGTTATCTATGTAAACAAGAAACACTGATGCATTACATGTTAACCACCGCACCGATTAACATACAGAAAATAATAAAAATCGTCCAGTGTTAGTTTTTGTAGCATAAACGTCTCGCGCAAACAACGGACCACCATATGGTGCTCTCTGTCAACTAGGAGGCCTGATGCGATGCATTATATGTTACAGGGTGCACCGATTAACACAATAAAACATTTCTTTTCTGAAACAACACGTTCGCGATGTGCCATAATGAAATAGCACACTGGTGCCCTATTTCACATATTGCGCACTGATTAAAAAAAAAATTAAACTTTTTATCAAAGTACTTTCACAGTGCACTGGGATAATAAAGCGTACTACTGAGAATTTTTAAGAAAAAAAACTTTTTTTTTTCAAAAATTCACGCAAGGTCCGACATGTATTGGGATCTGACTATGCAAGTCATCTTGTGGGTTGGATGTCTTAGGCCTACATATAAGAATATAAAAACCCTATCAATCTAAAATGAAAAGCCCTAATTTTGAAATCACAAAAACAAGGAGAATAAAGGGTAGAAACAAAAATAATGTAGGGTTTATGGTAAAAAGGTATTTTAATGTTTTGTTTCTAAAAATGAAAAAGAAATTCAATTTTTTTTCTTATTGCGTAAAAAAAATTGCAAAGAAAGTAAAAAAAACAATAAAATTTAATCACAAGATCATTTGAAATTCTATGCTACAGGGTTTAAATCACTAGAGGTTTGGAATTTTGATTGTCTGAATACTTCTGTTCGAACATATTTCGCTGCTCCAAAGTGCTCTTGAGCTCTGTTGCTCTAGGTATGTCTCCTGCAAATATCTGGCTGGACGTTTTTGCAAAAATAGTGAAATAATGAAAAGTTTTTAGTATTTAAAGAATTGTTTTATGAAATTAGATTTTCGAAAATATTTTTCCACCCATTTTTCAATTTACCACTTTTTTTTTAACTTAAAGAAAAGAGAGTTGCACTTTTTTATTTGCAGTTGTTCATCGTCAGTGCATCACTTAATATCGTCGCACCGGTGCATCTGTTTATATCACGGCACAGGTGCGCATTAAGGAAAACGCACCGGTGCGGTGATCTGTATATTAGCACTGATAACAAGAATTCCATTTTTAATTCACCAAAATTACATTTAGGTGTGTGCACCAAAATTTATTGTTGACTTTACTCAAATGTAGGGAGAAAATATCATAATTATATCGAATGGAAAATTCTTCAAAATGAAACTCGTTCCATAATATTTCTGAAATTCCATCACGAAGTTCTCTCTATCCATCTCAAGACGTTATATTTACTTCAATTTTTTTTTTTTTTCATTATGAAATTGAATTTATGTTTTTTATCCATATCAATCGTGCACATCTTAATTAAATTTATAATGCATAAAAATTTGCAGGTTCATGCAGATTCATAATCAACTTCAGATACACAAAATATTCAAAGGTCAGCTCCAAAACGTCAGAAGCTCTTATCAGGAGCAACATACCACAAGGGGCATTTAGTAGATGAAAATGGATAGCCGCTTCACCCTACCAAATGTAAAAATATTGCATCTTCTAGCCACAATCATTGGACATTAATGATGGTAATAATTATAATTGTTTGGTATATTGATTAATGTAATTATTTCAACATCAAACTAATTAATCATGAAATATTGTCAATGTGGTTACTAATTGATATCATATATTTTCTACTAATCATGTTCAAATATTTTTTTTTTAATTATTACGATTCTAGTGATGATGAGAGACCTACCTACCATATTCCGTTGCAACCCACGACGATTTAAAATTGAGAGAAGATTGAATTAAGAGAAAAAATCAGAGAGGAACGATAGAAAAAATGGTTGAATCAACCACCGATTCAATTCCCTCTACATCTAGATTCACCAATTAGGAATGACTACATAAATAGTAGTTCTTCACAAGCTGGAAATGGAAGCAATCAAATAGAGGTTGGTATGGATGATTACTTAAGGGATACGACTGCCATGGAGATAATTTTGTTAGATGCATTCCAAAATGATGATCAGCTAGGGGATGATGCTCATATCGTTGACACATTTTTCGAAAGCCTTAAATTTTCTTCTACTACCCATCTCTTTGGACCTGGCGGTTGGTGAAAGTCTACCAAGTTTGGGACAATGATGTTACTTACAACTTGAAAGCAAAGTTTGGCTTGTCAAATGCATGTTTTTGGAAAGTTTGAGGTAAGTTACCATAAAGTCCTCCCTTATATAAATTTGAGAAATATAATTAGTACAGTACAATGAACATTAATAATTATATCAGCATTAATGTACATTTATTAACATATTTTTCCATGATCACTAAGTACAGATTATTCAAAGATAAGGTTCTTCCAAGTGATAATGTCTTGCCCGGTAGCTGCGAAGAGGCAAAGAAATTGTTTAAAATGATTGGTATTGAGTACATATCATATCATGCATGCCCAAATGACTGTATTCTATATCGAGGAGAATATGCAGATAAAGATATATGTCCAAAATGTGGGCATGAGAGGTATGGTAAATAAAAAAAGAAGCGAAAATCACGTACTGGTCGTCCTTTTAAGATATTGAGGCATATGCTTATAATCCCAAGGATTCAAAGGCTCTTTCGTTGCAAATAATAAGCTATTTTATAGGGATGCATGCCTCACATAGAAGTGAGTTGGGAGTTATGTGAATCCCAACAAATTCAATAGCCATGAAGCATATAGAGGATACATGGCTCGAAAAATTAAAGGATGAAGTACGAAGTCTACAACTCAGCATAGCCATGGATGGCGTCAACCCATATTCCCTCCATAACACCAAATATTATGTTTGGCATGTAGTAGTGATCAATAACAATATCCCCCCATGGTTGTCTATGAATAATGAGCTTCTTATGTTGGCTCTCATAGTCCCTAGTAGAATACAAGTGAAGAATATGGATGTCTACGTACAACCACTGGTAGATGAATTGAAGGAATTGTGGGATAAATGTATATGATGTATCAAGACCCATCACAGCAGAGAGGTATTTTACGTTTTATGGCATATGTGCTTACATGACACGATTATCTAGGCTCAGGAGTTTTCTCTGGTAAATTACATGTTTAATTTTTTTATTTGTTTATATACATAACAATATTCTTTCACATATTAGTTATTTAATTCGTTGTAATTATTATGATCTTCATGATATTCTTTAATGTACCATGCATATTAATTATATACAATAATCTTGCAGGTCTTGTAACAAAAGGATATTTTAGATGTAAATGTTGTGGACCTTCTTTAAAAGCTATATGGTCCAAGGACCTATGAAAGTGAGTGTATGATTGCTCCAGGGTATTCCTCCCAGAATAACACCCTTACAAAAGACCAGCATCCGCTTTCAATGGTAAACGAGAGAGAACCCAAAGGGCTCCAATAATGACACCATCTGAATGGCTTAGAGCATATGAGAGAGAGAAGGAGAAGGAGTTCATAGAAATATTCGATTCAAATGGGGAGACTATGTTCGATGATCCAAAATTCTTCGACACCTATGTTGAGAAATTTTCTGGTAGGATGAAAATGAAATCTATCTTTTATAACCTCCCATATTGGGAGCATCTTAAGATTACCCACTTATTATATCCCATGCATATATTTAAAAATATTTCATCTTCTTTATGGAGGCGCGTATCATCGAAACAAAGTTACACATTGGTTGTTAAGAAAGATCTTACTACTTCAAAAACTAAAAAGAAACATTGGCCAAGATGATTATAAAGTATAGGATCAGAGGCAGACATTGGTCCCTATAATTCGTGGTTTTTTAAGGAAGGTCATGTCCCATGGATTTTGAAAAAAGATGATATTTCTTTGGTAAAGGAAGTTATAATTGGTGTGAGGGTGCCAACTTCATACGGGTGTTCACTACGACGTTGTTTCACTGTGGATGACCATTTTTTGGAGTTGAAATCACATGATCATTTGAATCTTCTACGAGTACGTTTAATGTCAAAAGCATGATTTTATTATTTTTGTATTAATAAATTTTATCACATTCGAGGATCATAAAACATAACTAATTTTGTATATTATTGCACTTGTTTATAACTTTGCAGTGTCATTATCCTTTGTTCATGTGTGGGTGTGTGAAACATGAATTCCCTGAAGACCTAGGACGTGCCATATATAAATTATATACATTTTTATGTTGGATCACATCAAAGGAGATTCATGTGGCTATCATTCCACAGTGACGTCAAGAGATAATTGAGATTGTTTGTGTGTGTTGATTCAATTTAATGTCTTAAATTGCTAACATAAATTATCGACTGGGGTTAGTAAATTAATGAAGTGTGGTGCATTGTACATGCTTAGTTAACCTTTCTCTTATTTTGTTGTTTTGTATTTTATATTTTTTTGGTGGGTTTTGTTCTTTGATGTCTAAAAGGTGTTAATCTAGAAATTATGAAAAGAATCAAATGAACCTAATGAATTTTAAGAAGGAAGAAAAGGAAATTTTCCTCCTAAGTTAAATATGCTAAGAATTAATAAAGTTTGGAAAAACATAAATGTAACCCAATAGTAGTAATTATAAGGTAAATGTAATGAAATGGAGGTGGAGTGAAGGTAATAATATGGAAATATAAGTGAAAATGTAATGGAAGTGAATGACAATTTCAAAGCCCAACATACCCCCCAAATGAAGCTATTGCACATCCTCGTGCAATATATTACATTAATTATTTTTTATCCTTAAGCTTTTTCTTAACTTTGCGTGATATCATTTGATAACTTCATACTTTTGCAAAGTGTTTTACTCGAATTGCAAACATGGTTGATTCTTGTGTTACAACCATATTTTGTTGTTGCATTCAATTTTGTCCTTTGATCTTTTCATAATGATTATTGTTTCAAATTATATCTTTATTGGATTGCATCATGGTTGGTTCTTGTCTGACAACCATGATTGTATTTGTATCCAATTATCTTTTAAGTACTTTTGAAAAGCCATTTTATGCTCATAATAATGATATCATAGTTAATATCTTTTGGAAGTATGTGGGTTTATAAATGTGATATGAACATGGTAAAGTATTAATATGAATGTATTCCCCCCCCCCTCCCCAAACCGATGGTATTGGCAATTTTATGAAATGAGGAAGAGAAATATTTTTTCCAAAAATTATCATTCTAAATTTTCAAGAAATTCTATTGTAAAAAGTTAGAAAATGACGTACATTAACTTACCCTTTGAAAATGGAAGAGATGCATGTGTGGTGGCTGCAAAATTCTGATCATAATCTTCTTCAAGTGGTTTTACAAGTTATGGAGAAAAGAGTAAAGATGTATTTTATTGCTTCTACTAAAACTGTTGAATTTGCTGCGGAATAGTGTTTATTCTGCTACTGTCATTTGATTCTGCAGTTGTGATTTGATTCTGCGGCTACATATCTTATTCATTTGCTCCAAAATGATGAAATTTATAGTTTTCATGTCTTCAAAACTCATTGGCACAATTCTTGCTATGTGAATAGATTTTCTGATGTCGAACATAGCAGGAAATTGTTGACTTAGTGGCCATTAATGGATTCCACTAGTCTACACGAGAACCCTCACCATTGATGACAATGAGAGTCAAGATGCCCAAACACATCTTGCTAGGTACGAATAATTTTTCTTTTGTCAAGTACCTATAAGATCTGATGAACATGGGAGATTAATGTATTCCTATTGTTCATCGACAAGAAGACTTGTCATTAAGGCATGTAAGCCTCAAGGTGATTTTGCAAGGAACTTAGACTCAAAGGACTATGGACTCAATAATGTTCATCGAAGTAGGGTTTATTTTCGAAATAAAAATGATAGAAAAAGGAAAATGAGAATGGACGATGACAATAGAAAATTAGCATGTAAGTGAGATTCTTTCTTTTATTGCTGGAGTAGACAAAAATTAATGGAAAGTGTATGTGAATGAAGTAAAATGAACAACTAACTCTTGCTAGGAAAAATAACTGTGGCTTGCTTTGAAGTTCTTGGTTGGATTTACAATTCAAAAGGGAGGAAGAGTAATGGTCTTGATGAATATGGATATGGACTCGTTATTATGTTTCTCATGAAATTGGTCCTTTGAATACCAATTATGCGCTCAATTAGTTTTCTTCAATGATCATTTGATAATCCCAAACCTACAAAAAAAATTGGCACTAAAACATAAAACGTGAGTGTGTTAAAAAAGAAGTGATCAATTCCTATGTAAAAGAGTTAATGCCAAATGAAACAAATTTTTAAGGAAAATTGAAAGCATTATATTAAGTCCAATTCATGATTTCGATAACAAGTCTATTTTAAGAGATGACTATGAAAAATAAATTAACTCCCTATTGTTGAATGAATTCATGCATTGTGCTCAATAAAATGATTGGCATCACAAAGATTTGTTGTCTCCTACAAGTTAAAACTTCATAGAAAAATACACAGCAACAATATTAATGCCAAATGTTCAAAAATCATTTAAGTAATTTCTCAATTGTTCTGCAAGCCATTATTAAGACCTTGTATCATGTATATTACATCATTTCCATCCAATGCGTTTACCTTGTAAAATAATGAGCCATTGTTTGAAAAGTAAGCATCCACTCCTCTCGTTGTGTGTAAGTTGTCAACTGGGCGTACATGTTTTGGAAACAAAAGACTTGGCATTATTTATTTATTTATTTTATTTATTTTTGTGTTATTTTTATTATTATTATTATTATTATTATTTTTAGTTTTTTTTTTTTAATATTATATATGTTACATTTTAAAAAATATAGACACATATATATTTTTATTAAGAAAAACAACTGATTAATTTTTTTTTGTTTTTTTACTTTTTGTTTTTTTTTTATTGAAAAACGCTGAAACAAAATGTTATCCCCACTAATTTAATAAAAATGTTGGGAGGAACAATGTGGATAACGTCAATCCAATACCCATCAATCAAATAAGCAACAAAAAAATATGAAAAGGTACTTGCAATAAACATCTGCATACTCTGATCAGTACCGTCCAAGCCATGTAGAGATTCCCAAATGCTGGAGAACAGGTTGAGTAATTCCTTCATTATAGTCGCATTTGTATCAATACCTTTTTCTTAAATTGGATTCTTCAATCTTGTGCCATATGGCTTGAATGCCATAACAGAATTTCATTTTTATTTGCATTCTTCCACCTTGCTTAAACCGTTCACTGTGTATATATAAAAATAATTTTTTTAAAGGTAGACAACAAAATAGGGCTATGGAGAACCACAAAATTCTCTATAATGGTTATGAAATCTAGAAAACTATTTCTGGGTTACCAAATTACCCTCGTTCCTGAAAACACCCATGTCATGGATTTTTTTAAGTCATCCTCAATCAATCAGAAAATTTGTTTCAAATTCACTTGTCAAAACAAATGTGCTTTTTTTCTAGCAATAAAAAATGATTTCTGGTGAATAAAATTATTTGTTGTGGTTGGATTTTAAGGGATTACGGAATCAAAACAATCTAGCATGTCAAGTTTTTTCTTCTTGCCACCAATGCATTGGCTTTCAATTTGAAATCATTCTCTTGAAAGAGGATAAAGATCCCGGCAACCACACCAAATAACCTGATCCGCTTCTCCATCAATTCTACAGGAAAAAAGATCTGCTTCTCCATCAATTATATAGGAAAATAGGTCACTATGTTGGTTTTACTGTCAAGTTCTACAATCAGTATGAGACGAGCAAGGTGAGAGCCTAGGCCAATACTGGTCTCCATGGCTTCTGGTTTAGAGCTCCACGTGCCTCAGCTAGTTGTTGTGATTTCGGTAACCACTATCTACCAAGGCAACCCACCTCTCTAACGTCAAAGAAATAAAATGCCACTGCTCAATTTAACTTCAATCTGAACTCTTATATCCAAAAAAAAATGGATCTTTTCAATAGATTTTGACTTTCATCTATGCAAAGAAAATTTGGAATTACATGTTTTTGTTTTTCTTTACAGGTAAGTGCCGAAGCAGGATTCACATGCGTTTGGTATTGAGGGCTTTGAAATGTTGTGTTGCTGGTTGTGACTTGTGTGAAGGGACTGTAGTTTAATGGCATAAATATTAAAACCCCAAAATCCCCTACTTTGACATGTAAGTCTTTGTCCAATGGAATGTTGACACTTTACATCACTGTGGAACAATAGTGGGTCACGACAGTGAATAAATGCCAAAGAAATGCCTTTGACATTGGTTTGTTTTATTATGTTTAAAATTATTTTTATTTTTATTTTTATTTTTAATTAATTAATTGAATATTGTGTGTGTGTGTGTGTGTGTGTGTGTGTGTGTGTATATATATATATATATATTATATTTTTTCGAAATAGATATATATTTCATAAAACAATTTATTAAAATTTTGGTTTTTAAATTTTCTTTATTAAAATTTATTAATAAAGAAAATGAATTAGACAAGTTAAATTTTTTTAATTTTTTTTTTTTTTAAATAATTTTTTTGTTAATAAAATTACATATTTATATTTTCAAAAACTAAAAATATACATATATATTTTACTAAATAAAACAATTTATTGATATTTTTTTTAAATTTTAAAGTTTATTGTAAACTCAAATCAAATCAAATGATGAAAGCAAAATTTTAGCTACGGAATTCCATTCGGTAGCTAAATATTTTATTATTATTAATATTTATTTTTATTTATTTTTTATTAATATGAAAATTATTTTTCTAATCCCCCAGATCACATAAATCATAGGAGGAGAGCATACTCGAGAAATCATTAACTGAAAATTCTTTTTAGATGTAAGAAATAAGGTCTCCTAATTACACTTCTCCGACAACGGCACCAAAATGTTCAGTCAATTTAATTTCTTAAATTTCTAACATAAATTATCGACGAGGGTTAGTAAACTAATGAAGTGTGGTGCACTGTATCTGCGTAGTTAACGTTTATCTTACTTTGTTGTTTTGTATTTTATATTGTTTTGGGGGGTTTTGTTCTTTGATGTCTAACAAGTGTTAATCTAAAAATTATGAAAAGAATCAAATGAATTTTAAGAAGTAAGAAAAGGAAATGTTCCTAAGCTAATTTAATTTACAGAAAAAAAATAAACCAAGAACTCTTGACTGGTTAGAACCTAATTTGGAAAAAAAACATCTATTTTATCTTATCATTATTCCTATTCCATGGATTTAAGTCTTAAAGCTAAGAATGAAATTGCAGTGCTTGAAAGTAAAGACAGAAAATGAAAACAACTAATTGTACTTCTAGTTACTCCAGCATTCAATTTTGAAGTATGGCCTTCTTGAAATGATGTATTAGGCACATTTCTATACTTTATCTCCTAATGTCTTAGAGTAGTAAGTAGAGAAAAAAATCTAATGTATTTTTAGTTACTCCAACATTCAATTTTGAAGGATGATATTCTTGAAATGGTGTCAAGCATCCAATTACACTCGATGATCTAGAAAACCAAATAAATCATGCAAAAGGTAACTCATTAATTGCATTCATTAAACATTCAACCATCCAATTTAGGAAGTATGACTCAATCAATCTTCTTGGAATGATCTTTAGGAATATCAGTGGTACAACTAAGTGATGATCTAAAAGCAAAATGTGAAATCTTAAACAACTAATGTATATTTTACTTTTTTCAATCGTTCAATAAGAAGCATTACCCTCTTGAAGTGTTGTTTAAGGAGTCAATTACACCTTAATTTTTAAATCCCTAGAAATTAAATAACAATGTGTTGAGTAAATTCAATTATTGTATGATTTATACATTCAACCATTCATTTTAGGATCATCATCATCTTGAAATGGTTTTTAGGGACATCCATTGATACAATTAATTTATACTACTAATCTAAGAAAATAAATGATAGAACAGTAAAGAAAACTGGATAATTGTGAATTCTTATTGCTCCAAAGCAATTCATTTTTGGAAAATAGATAAGACACTACTTTCTTGAGATGCTTATTAGGAAACATAAAATTACATAGTGAATTAAATCTATATTTGAAAATAAAATAACAATTGCATGAATCCAGGTAAAACAAACTAATTAATCTTACAAATTTATAAAGGGATGCACATGGTTGATGGGGGGGCCTTTCATTGTCCAATAGCATTCCAACTCGCAAAACTTCACATTCTAAAACTCAATAATAGAAAAGGACTTTCTTTATTGATAAAATCACAACCTACATAATGGAAATTTGTACTCCTAATCTCATTTCATCAATGGATATTCACTTTACATTCCATTCCATTTCAACCTTGTTACAAAACATTCTATAATTCTTTCTCTTATTCTCCTATTTTTCACACCCCTTGATAGGAGAAAGCTTCCCCTATTTACACAAAAATTTGAGAAGTTATCTCATTAATGAGAGTCCATGAATCTCTCCCTATATCTCTAGAGTTACAATAAAAATAGGAAATGATAAGACACATGTCTTCTTAGAGTTTCAATACAAATAGGAAATGATACATATATCTTCTTAGAGTTTCAATACAAATAGGAAATGAGACATATATCTTCTTAGAGTTTTAATACAAATAGGAAATGAGACACATATCCTCATGATCCTATGATCTTCTCCACTCAAATTCGAATTTTGTTTTGGGAGGCCACATAAAGGTCTTTTAGAAGCTTCTTTTTTACGTACACATGGAAACATTCTCATCCCACTTGTTAGGTATAAGAATATGCACATTATTTTCTAATTTTTAACCACAAATTCACTTAAAAATGCTAAGCATTAATAAATTTTGTAAAAACATAAATGTAACCCAATAGTGGTAATAGTAAGGTATATGTAATGAAATGGAGGTGGAGTGAAGGTGATAATATGGAAATATAAGTGAAAATGTAATGGAAATGAATTACAATTTCAAGGCCCAATAGTATGTTTGAGAAGGAACTGTCGACGAGTTTCATGGACTTACAAGTTCATTTTCTAGTCCACCTAGTAGATGAGGTTGAATTAGTTGGGGTGGTTTCTTGTTGTTGGATGTTATTCTTAGAGAGGTACATGAAGAAATTGAAAGGTTTTGTTCGAAAAAGGGAAAACCCCGAGGGGTCTATGGCAGAGGGGTACATATTATATAATTCTTTCTATCATGCCAACGAGTACATCAAGCAGATCAACAACAGATCGGGTGTTGTGATTTGGGACAATGAAAGAGATGAAGACAAAAGAGAAGGGGAGTTGCTCCAAACATGTGGAAAAAAGTGCTTGATAAAGAGTAAGCGACTTATAATTTTTCAAATTTATATAAAGTAAAAATTCACGTTTAAATTCGATATAATGTATATTTTTATATCTATGTACTATATAATGTTAGCTTTATTTCATCTGCTAATGCAGAAATTGAAGCAATCAATAAATTTGTTCTTTACAATTCTGAAGCGGCACAACCATGGGTCGCATTGTACGAACAAAAGAGGATGAAATGGGGTAGTGACAGGAAATAATTGAAATGGTTGAATAGTAGAAGTGTGCCTTATCCTGATCATTTAAAATAAAATATGCTAAAAATATGCCCCAACAGTTGGGTTGTTCACCAAGTCATAGAGAAATATGGTGCAACCGATTGTTACCCGCGTGCTGAAGAGGATGTGCTAAATGTAGGGATTGGGTGCAGCAACTCGGTAATAATATTTTTAATTTATATGTAGATTTGAAACTTATAAGATATCTATATTTCATATTTTAACATTTGGGTTATTATAAGACATGTGACACTATGATTTCTTTTACTTTTTTATAATAGGTGCATTTGTTCCCATCTATGTGGGAATATGGACACCATTTTCACATAGAAAATGTTGATGCTCGAAACATAACACAAGAATGTGGAGTGGAAGTCAAGTTCGATCAATCTAGTTGATCTAGCCAGTGTAATCAAAACCTAGTATGAGGGAAGTTAGGTTATGTCAGAAAGATACAAGAGATCATTGAAGTGGATTTCTCTTCTTTTCAATGTGTTATTTTTAGGTGCAAGTGGTGGGACAGCTTTAGTTGGAATAATGTAAAGGAAGATCTTGATAGTAGGCTGATATGTATCAACTCTAGAAAGATGTGGGATGAAGCTAAGGAGCCCTATGTTTTCCCGAAATAGTGCAACGAGGTGCTTTTTTACCCAGATGTGTTGGATAGGGATTGTTGGTTTGCATTGAGACATGACCCTATATAAAAACATATTTTTGAGAAAAATAATTTTATCATGCTATGCGAGCTAGAAGATAATGAGGGTGATTATGAGAATCGAGAGTGATATGGTACATGTGTTATTTCAACAATATTATTTATACTATTTAAGATGGGTTTTTCAAAACATTATAATATGTATTTTGAATTAATTGATAATTTGCATTATGTTAATGTTAAAATAAATATTTCACTTGATAATTTTCAATTATGTTGATCTCAAAAACAATGGCATATTGTATAAAGTTATTTTTTATGTATGTAATATCATAATAAAATAATGATAATTCTAAAGGACATGAATTTATTTGCATTATTTTCTAAACTTTATTATGTTACAATAATTCCTATTATTCTGGATTTATTATTTTACAATTATTTAAAATTTAAAAATTTACAAATTTACAAATTTTAATAAAATCATTTCACATTAATAGAATTAAAATTTTACAAATATTTTACATATAATTAGAATTAGAATTACAATTACAATTGCAATTTCGCATACAATTACAATTAAAATTACAATTACAATCTTACGATTTTACATATATACAATTACAATCATTTCACAATAAATTAAATATTACAATTACAATTAAAATTTTACAAATAATTTACATACAATTACAATTAAAATTACAATTAATACAAATACAATTACAATTTTAGAATTTTACATACAATTGGAATTACAAATATTACAATTTTACAATATCCAAATCATTTAATATTAAATTAATTAATAAACATCACGTTCATGATAACCATCATACAAACATCAAATTTGACTAATAAACACACTCAAATTCGCCAACATCATCTTGATTATGATCATCTAACAAAACACAATTAACATTATATAACATCATCACAACACAAACATCAAATATACATCTCTGCACGTGAAATAACTGTTATCACGTACACATCTATATGCAAGCTCCACATTAAATGAGCAAATCTAACATGACCTAAAAATATACACATCATGATGATCACCAACATGTAAATTAATTACAAATGGAACATGAACATCAAATACATGGACCATATATATATATATATATATATATATATATATATATATATATACAACTAAATAATGTCAAAAATATAAAATTGTAATATAAATGTCATAGATCATCTAGTGGTACATAATCAATAGCACTACTAGTCGAGGCCTACTCAGTCAATGGTGCAGCCTCAACGGTTGATGGTCCATCCTTCTTATGATCATGAGTACTGCTAGATGTTGCAGGCTACTGACAGGATGTGGTCAATGGTCCAGTTTTCTCTCCATGATGTCTACTACTCGATGCTAGTGGAGGCTGCTCAACTAGCGCAACGCGAGGTGAACGATCATCAGATGATGTGTCACTGCTCACAAACTGTCAATCATGTGGTTTGTCTCGACCATGCCTATAACGTGCAATGGTCCTCCGCAACCACATAACTAAGGTCGTAGTTCCTATGACATGCCGCATCAGGTTGTACATGTCACGCGACATGCCCCTCAACATATGTAACAACCTACCATCGGTCTGTATGTCTCTCATAGTAGCGGGCCTAATGCCCACCTCAACAATCAATGCAATGATTTGGTCGCCCAACTCCATCGTGTATCTGCTATCAATCCTACCACTTCTAGAAAGAGGTGGTATGGGCACAGCAGCAGGAGAAGTTCTCTTTGTACCGGCCTCTTGATGATCCTTAGCATCTGGCATGTCCTGATCTTCGTCAAGATCCACACCTGGATCATGTGGTGGTGTCGGAATTTCCTCGCCATCAAAAAACTCAATGTTTGCAAAATATATACAAGTACACAATAATAATTAGACAATTTCATTACACAATTTAATAAAAACAAGTTAAAGAACATGTTAGAATAAATTTAAATAAAAAAGTAATATTACCTCTATCATTTGGCGGCTCATCATTTGTGAAGAGGATGTTGGCAAACCCTCGCCAATCCAAACCATCATAAGGACATAGGACCATAATGAAGAGATGCTCGTCAACACTGGCTAGCAACTCCAGTGCATCATGTGATATCCTCGCTAGAAACAAATTCTTGCACCTCTTGGGCATCATCTACCCCCAAATGTGCATTTGTGCCTCAAACATCGACCTACGAGGCTGTTGAACAAAATTAGGCCTTGTCTCTAGAAACCTCTCAAAAAATAAACAAAAAAACTCTGAAGCAAAAGGGAAGTTGACCCTCCCTTGTGCATCAGCACAACATCAATCTAAGGTTGTACAGAACTGCCGCAAAAAAATGGCATACCACCTGACAAGTCATGGCTTATGTACTAAAGAATCAACATAATATAGAAGCAAGTAGCTAATGTGTTGCTCGTCTCTGGCATTGTGTGAAATGGTCGAAATCAGAAGTGAGAGGAACCTCACCTCCTGACTACCAAATGCACCAACACGTAACTCACCTTCAAAGACCTGAAAATATGAAGGAGACAATATATCTACTCTAATGTATTTCTGGGAGTACACCAACTGACTCCCTGATGCATAGCCAACTGGAACCTCTAACAAGGAGGGAAAATTCACCATCTCCTCGATAGCCCTGCAATGAAATATATGTCCTCCTCAATGGGTGTGTACCACTATTTACAACCAACCCAAAAAGCCTATAGGTGGGCATTCCACCTATGGATAAGATGTCTCAAAAACAGACCATGGCCCTGTAGGGAAGTAGCCTCCTCATAGAACTTGAGGAGGCCTACCTGCCATAGGATCCCTTAGGTAGCTTCTGTAATAGGGCGAGGGTACACATCTCTCTACCTCTCTCGTGCCCCCTATAGGCGAACCATGTTATACTGGGCCGCATATTATTGTTGTTGTTCCCCCTCTTCTCTCCTTTCACGTCTCTAAATGATTGACATATTAAATACAATTTTTCTTTTAGATGAGAAATGTACTCAGGAATATATATATATATATATATATATATATATATAGGAAAAAAAAACAGTCGTTGCGCCACAAAAAACAGGCATGCACCAGTCCTAGCGCATCTTTTGTTTTTCGCGCACCCATAGTGGTGAACTAGATAATATTCAACGCATCGGAGGTAATGCACCTGAAAATTTTCAGCACACCATTGACTATGTATGGTGTCAAGAGTGCGGTGCACGCTGACTAAACTCTACTCCCTGGGGCAGATAGTTCGGTCAGCGCACCGACCTCTTGACACCATTACATAGTCAACGGTGTGATCTTTTACCAGGACGCATCGTTGACCCTGTCGAAATGCGGAATCTAGTGCCCTAACAAAAATACGAGCCCTGGGGAGGATATTTAATTCAACCCACTGCATTACCACTATTCCACATGGTTAATGGTGCGAACAGGTAAATGACCACACTACACTTTTTTCAAAAGTTTAAAATAACACGGTGGGCCTTTCTGTACCACCTCAGAATCGGTGCAGATACCATTAGCACCAGTTGTGGTGTGACTTGTAACTTTAAAGGAAATACCCCGAACCAGTGCGAGTCGAACGTCTTGAGCTCACCGCGCAACAATTTCTTTTTTTCCTTTTAAATGGTTAATAAGGTTATTTGAAATTCTAATCTGCTAAAAGGCTTAATTATGGAAAAACAAGAAAAATACCTGTACATTTGGCCATCGAGGAGGCATATTTGCCGTAGAATTTGCAAAAGAAAACTTTACCCACCGTTTTGCAAAATTCAAACTGGAGATTGGTGGTCAATACACAACAGCAGTATATGTAATGGGTGCAATGAGAGCCCCAATATTAGGGTAGCTTAGACAAGGATAAATTGCACCGGTGCTTGAGAGATCTGAAGCACTGAGAAAAGTAAAAAATGCAGTTTTTTGGCCGTAATTTGTTCTTTTATTTAACCCATTTCTGGTGTTCGGGGTTTTATAGGCGCACCGGTGCGGTTGATTAAGACCACACAGGGCAGTTTGTATTTTGGCACGGTGTTTTATGATGCATCGATGTGGAAGAGTTGTAAAGCATCGGTGCGCTACAGTAATAAGACGCACTAGGCAGGTGTGCACGGAGTGCACAACTTCTTGTGTGCCAATGTTTTGTGCGCACCGGTGTTTTCTCTTGTTGAATACACTGGTGTGATTTACAATGATAAGTGCACCAGACGAAAAACATCCGCAAAAACCTCTACCTGCCAATCTCCTCTAGTAACCTCCACTAGAAACCGATGTTTGGGGTATTTTTAGAAGGGGTTCCTCAAAAACATCCGCTAGAGGGTCTTTTCCTTGTAGTGTATATTCCTAGGGTTTAATATAAAGTGTGAGGTTTACAATATTTATCGCTTGGGTATATTAATTTCAGGGTTTATATTCCGACGGTTTAATATTTATCCTAGAGTTTAATTTTATTCCCTTCGGTTTATAATATCAATCATAATGTTAATGATATTAATCCTAAGGTTTAGTATTTATTTTAGGGCTTATAATATTTATCTTAGGGTTTATATCCTTTGGGTTTATAATATTAATCCCCCCTAGTTTAATATTATTCCCTTTGGTTTCTAATCTCTTTGGGTTTTAGTTATTAATTAATAATTGTTATTAATTATTAATAATTAGTAATTAATTAATGATTATTAATATTACTATGATTTATAGTACCAACCCATTTGATTTATAATGTTTATCGTGTTAGATCTTATACTTTTGTGATCCATATTGAAAATAAGAATGTCTTTCGGATTAATCACATCATTATTTAGTCGACATTTCAAACTAACTAATATGGTTCATCTTCACTAAAAATGTGAAAAAATAAGTCAATTCTAAAGAATAAATAGCATAGATGCACGAGGGTCCAAAGTTAGCCTTTAAGAATTAGTTATTAAATTAATTAAAAAATACATGCTCTTGAGTTATTTAGTTAATGGAGTAATGGGTTTCTCCGATGTAGAGAATATCATAAGAACAAGGCATCGAATATACACATTTTTTTTCTTTAGTCTATAAGTTCCTTAACATATATAAGAAAATTTCTAATACCATTATACGTATATTATCTTAACCTTCACACATATATACAATGTCACTCAGGCTTTGCACCTTCCATTATACGGATGTGTCTGTTTACAGTAAATAGAAGGGTTATGATTGATCTAAAATTATTTGAACTTTTCTTCTTTGGCATAGAAGACTTCAACATCTCGTAATTGGAATTATCCTCTATAGTCAAGGTCCGAGTTGGAGTGTTATATTTCTTTTATTTATTTATTTTCACTTCAATAAAATTATATACATCATCTCGATGAGAGTGAGACGCGGATAATTCAATTACTTCTCTCGAAGGGCTTCCCACTGGTAGTAGAGGATTTCTCTCCTCTGTCTACGTGATTTCAATGTGAGTGACAGGCAGAGAACTCGATGAATTATTTGGGATGGCTTTCACAATTCCCACACGAAGTCGAAGATTTATATCCTCTGAAAAATTTGAAGCATTTTGCGGAATTCTTGGTAGGTTTTAATCCAATACAGTTAATAGCTACAGAATATTGGTAAAACAGAAAAGATTTAATTATATACAAAAATTAATGCAGAGATATTATCCTAGAAAATGAAAAAGGTTCTTCAATATATATTTTTTTTTTCAATATATCTCTTCTTTCACTATGTATTACAATATATGTATCATGGGCCGTTATAAACCATTAATCTATTTATCTAGATTCAAATAAAATGATGACTCTTAACAAGAATTACAAAACCATGCGTCACAAAACTGGTAAAAATGAAAACCGCCTTGAATTATTTATGTCAAAGAAATCATTATTACTTGCACATGAATTTCGTTGTTGCCGGTCATGGGGTTTGTTAATTTTTTGGAGCATAGTATATATGTTATGTTATATGTAAAATTAATTTTCATCTAATTCAATGTTTGATTTTTTCTTAAAAGAAAAGCTATTCTATCGTCTAATTTCTTTTGTTATATTTTTTCTAGTTAATTTTATGTCAAAATTAACCAGACTTTGTTAAAATTACAAAAATTACAAGTTTAGTCTATATTATATTATTCCTCGCTCAAATTACAATTCCTCAATTAGAAATTCCCTTATACTTTTATTGTGTTGACCTTCACACATATATAGAAGGTCAGTGAGGCTTTGCACCTCCCATTATAACGTGTTTGACCCCCCCCCACACACACACATATATATATATATATATATATATATATATATATATATATATATTGCGTTTTATTACAATGACCCAAGGTTTACACCTATAGGCATAAGATTTGATTCCCTTTGTTCTATATGGCACAAGGGTAGGCTATGGGAAATCCAAAGCTCAAAGGACGTGTGCAATGTGCCACGAGTGAACCACGTCAGTATAAACCCTCACGCTCATCACATGTTTTAGCTTGCCCGTTATATATCTAAATTGACGGTGGGGCTTTTATCTTGGATATACGACGATGGGGATCAAAATGGGTTAGTATTAGGGATAAGGAAATATAATTCCTTTTCATTGGGTTGGTTTCATTTTCTCTTCCATGCTACATATTCAGGATCTCTTGCGACAACCTAACTCTATTCCTCAAACTGTAAATGTCAATACCTTTCAGATGTTGGTAGAACTACCTTACGAGGAGACACATAACAAGTCATGGTCCAAATGGTAACTATTTTAACCTGAATTTTCAAGTTGATATTTTACAATGTAAACCCCTTTGTTCTTGAATTTATTTAACTAATGCTTATGTGCCTCTCATGTAAAACACAGAAACTAGGAGTTTATTATTTGGAAGGGTTCGAGACCTACAACTATAAGTGTTCCTTAAAATAACCCTCGTTGGCATTTCCACTTAGATAATCTATTATTGGGTTAAAAATGCGCCCAGTTGTTCAAGGGTTTTCATATGATATTTTTAGGTGCAACCATAGTTTTTGGCTCCCTTTTAAGCATTGGTATGTTTTTCTCTTAATAGGAATTTTTATCCTTCCTCATTCATTTATTTTCAGGGTTATGTTGTATGGCTACTTAGTTTTGAGTCCTAAACACTAAGTATTGTGTGTTGAAATTTATGACTTTAAAATCACAACCGTGCTCTAATTAAGAGTGAAATCATGTCATGAATCTTTTAATAGTATACCTCTTAGAAGAGGTTCAATTATTGTACAAGAATATTATCACTCTTTCTCCAAGTTCTTATGTGGATCTAGGGATTTGGTTATCAATACAGTGGTCTTGGTTTTATCTTATTCTTCGTCTTTAATACAATTATACAAGTTGTAGGGTTTATAAGGATAGGGTTCAATTTAGGCTTGATTATATTCATTATAAAAATTTACTTTTTTCTGTGATAGAGTATATTCATTTATAACTTTTGTTGAACTTTACAAGGCCTGGTGTTGAGTGGTACGATTTCTACCTTTCACGTATATATCATGGATCCAATTTCTATTAAAGTAATTCATTCATTTTTATTCTATCCCCATGCCCATTTCACTCTTGGTTTAATCCCCATTCTTACATCTGCTATAGCTATGGAGAAAATGGGTGCATTCACAACCAACTCTTTCTTTTGTGGTGATTTTTCATCAACAACCAAGATTAAGTCAGCTCCTTTCTCTTCTTTAGAAGCCAGTCGTATCGCTTAACTAACTGCCTCTCATCTTTATCCCTGAGAAGTATTCGCCAATGATTTCTAACAAAGGCATAACATATTTTTTTTTTATTTTTTTTTAATATTTTAAACAAAACCATGTTTGTCTTTAAATGAATGCTTAAACTTGGTTTAGTAATACAATGTTAATTATATGTGTGGCGGAGGGCCTATTTACTTATGAAATTCTGAAATAGTCAAGTGTTTATTGACCCTGTGGTTATATTTAATTTCCTATTTTAATGATGGGTTTAATATGAGGTTCTTCATATATGTACTTGTTTCGGATATAATTATTTTCTATCTCTATCTTGTATATCTAGTAATGCATAGTCGCATGTATCGTTACTATGATTTATAACCCATTGTACTCAATAAGTGTTTATAGATTTTTTCATGGATTTCCCTATTCATAATTTATTATGTTATACTTATTATTATCATTTTCATTAATTAAGCTAGAAGTCTTCATGTAAAAGCCCTACGCTCTTCTCTCTCCATTTATTCTCTAAATATATAAATATTTTATTTCGTTTCTAATAGAAAGTTCAATTTTAGTTAAGGGTTATTCTTTCCAACCATTTATATTATCCCAATATTCCTTTTCGTTTCCTTACTCTATAAGTTCTGAATGTATAAAAATACATATTTTAACTTTGAGTTCTTAAATAATTTGTTATAGTAGGGAAATTCTTTATCGCTCATCATGTGCACACTCATAAAATATATATACATTTAATTTATATCTTTAATGCATTCAATAGAAATTATTTATGATGATTAAAATCCAAAAATTGGCCAGTTATTCTTTATTAATTTACTAATAAGGATCCATACTCCTGGATGGTATTATATAATAACTTTGTCTTCTTATGTATGTAGTACACAGGTATTTGCATACTGCACCTGATTTCACCTCTGTGTGGAAGTTTATAAGTATTTACCCTTATGCTCTTAATATTAAAAGTAATACTCTCTTAGCATGAGAAACTTAATATACACCCTCATTGTTTTCTTCTAGGCCCTAACAAGACTCACAAACAACTTTCAACACTATTGGTATTTTATTTTACTAATTTTATTACATGTTTCCTTACCCAATTTAACTTACCTTTCTCCTCTAATATTTACCACCATTCCTTGTCAACCAACTCCCTTAAGAAAAATCTCACACTCTACCTCTCACGTATGCACTCATAGTGAGTCTAATTTTTAGGCTTTTGATATTAACTACGCTAAGTATATCATTATTTGAATTCTCTTCTGAGAATAAAAATTAGGACTCCTTCTACACATCAGGGTTTAAATTCATAAGTTATACCTAGAATTTTATGTCTATATTATAATTTAATCAATTAATTTGACCTGTAAGACCCCTCTATCACTGTAATTTTTCTTTCTATGTTTATAAGAAGTTGTGTTAGTGTGAATTGCAAAAAATTCGTAATGTGCATTGAAATACTTATGTTAATAAATAATTTTATTAATAAGTAAATAGTTGCATTGAAAATATTTGGAATGAGACACTTGAGTATCATATTTTTTCCAAAGAAAATAAAAACAAAAATCTTGTTGAGATAACTTTTTTCTGATAAAAATTATAGATAATATTTTATGGAGAGAAAAAAAATGCCATTAAATCAATTAGCTAGAGAAAGATGCTAAGTTTGAATAAGAATAAATCCAGGTGCGAAATAAAAGTGGGAAAAGCCTAGAAAAGTGAATGTTGATGACCACAAAAGCGAGACGCTGCTAAAGGAAACATTGATCATGGAATAAAGTATGAAATACCTATGAAAAGGATCAATAAAGGTTGTTGATATCATGGGAAAGTACTCTCAGCTCTGGGGTAACTAGAGGTACAATTCATGGTTCGGTGGCTAGTGTACTCACCAAGTACGACTTGCTACAAAAATTCTGGTTATGAAATCTGTCCATAAATATTCACGTGAAAAATTCAACTATTATTTTGAATGATTCTATAAATATTCTAATGCATGAGATTATATATATGTGTGTGTTTATTAAAGATCTGTATAGGAAATTAAAGAGGCCAACCCTATCAATATTCTCATAGATATATATTATGCTCTAATTACTAATGTGTTGTGGATATTATAAAAAATTTCATAAATATTTCAGGATGCGATGAATAATGTGCAGGGAAAATGATAAAACTACAATACCAAGAAGTAGTTAATTTAGAAATACATGACGAAGGATTTTTGATGAGTTCATGTAAATCAACTCAAAAGAGTAATGTGATCTCTGTGTGAAGTAGTGTCTATTTTATCAAAGGTGTATATCAATTATTTTCAATACTTTTTACATATATATTCTATTGTTCGATGCTAATTCGATGTAAATCATTAAGGATTATTTCTGAATGAGAAATTATATTTTTCTTAGAACTCAAGGAAAGAAAAATTACCCGGTTCGTTTGTGTAGGATTGTAAGATTTTCTTATGGAAAGAGATTTAGTTAGTGATCTTGAGGATAACTTAGAGGAAACGAATAACCTCTGGAGTCAAAAATGAACTATGGAAATCAAAATTGGTAATGGGAAATGAAGCCATCATCCCAGTAAAATTATCGCTTAAATAAAGGATGGATATGTAACTCAAGAACGAGTTAATTATACATGGAATAGAAAAAAACAAATGTAGGAGTTATACTAAACACTGAAGCAATTAAAAATCTCTCTCCTCTGCCTATGGTTGGCTATCTCGCTGTATTTTTACATGCTGTAGATGTATTTGGTATATGTACTGTTTTATATTAATATATAACAGCGTTTTTTTCTTCTGATAAAAAATAAAAATAAAAATAAAAATCTCTCCTAATAAGATATTCGAAAAACAATAAGAAAAAGGACCAAAAATTTTAGATCCATTAGAAAGGTAGTGGTAACAAGTACAACGATGTAAATTTTCCATTCCAATGGATTAAATAAGGCTTTTCTCTGAACAAAGACAAAATTTATTACAAGAATGTCATACGATTTTGTGAGACACAATTTAGCAAATTCGCTGTGAACCGTTTTCAGGCTAGAATTAGTAAACGCATACATTTCCAAATTATTACTTGGGTAACCATTACCATCATGTGATTATTATTGTTAAATTATGAAACATGGGAAGTAAAATCAAAAGAGCAGAAACAAAATTTTAAATAGAGCAGAACTGAACCTTTTTCCTTATATCACATGCAATCCTCATGCAGGTAATCTCATTTCTATTAAATTTTAACTCAACAAATTAGATTCATATATGTCCTTTGGCCTTAGTCACTATACTCGAACTGATAAATAAAAAGAAAAGGTAAATACGGTGACGAGTTGGATAGATTACGGGGGATTCATACCAGTAATAGAGAATCATAGAGTCCTCTTTAAAAAAATGTTGAGATATAATACGTAGTTTTATTTGACTACATTTCGAATATTCAAAGGAAAACAATATAAAACATACAGAGTGTCAATGATTGTAAAACATTGAGTATCCCAGTGCACAGATCGCGTATTAGAAGTATGGAATACCCTACATACATTTGTACAACTATAAAAGTTTGAACTTTATAACTGTAGAATATAATATAGGATACGAGTCAATGGTGAACAAAGTTCACTCAACCAGTTGAAGGATATTCTTTGTCCAAACCCTACAATTAAGGTAGGAACTACATGAACTACCAAACTAGACATTGATTTGGTGGGATAGGCTCAACAACGAGACCTCGAGTCTCCATTGTAAGCAACAAATCACGTGGAAACTAATAAGGAAGGAACTGACATGTAACAACGGAAGCGAATATTAGTAGTTGTGAGATATCCATGTAGGAATTTTACATAAAGAATTAATGGGCGGGGATACCTATAAAAAAAATCAACCCAAAATAATTAGGCAAGGACAATTCCTAAGGGAAAGTAATAAACAAATTGTAATAACCGAGGAAGAACCTTACCTCTCTCAATACAATTTGAAACAAAATAAAAACAATTGGTCGCCTTGAACACTAGAACACTAAGGAGGAAGCTACAGGAGTTCAATAAGCCACAATGTATATACAAAATTTATGTGTGGGGCGCATGTCAAAACACTCTAAGGTGCCAAAAAATTTAATCTGCGAAAATTAGTTAGTATCACCTGCTGGAAGGAGAAGTATAAGCATGAATTTTGGGAAGATGAACATCATAATCCCTTACACAGAAAAATGGGTCTTGGTTCACAGAGAATAGGACTGAAACTGAAATGACCTGATGTGTGCTTACTGGACTATAACTGTAAATGTGTGACAACTAGGAACGAAAAAAATAGAGCTGGAAATCAGAGAAAGATAACATGAAATTGTGGGGGTTACATTCACTATAGTAGAATCAAAATAAAACTTACATGATAACAAGGAGCTTCTTGAGCAACTAACGAAATCGTTGGAGCAATTATGGTGCGCACATAGGAACAAAAAGGGGTGCACCTGAAACCCCGAAACTTATTGTTGTGCACTCCAGTGGAAATCGTGGGCAGAAGCTAGTTAATTCAACATGAATAAAAACCCTTAAATGCAATTGTTCGAACTGGAATGAAGTAAATTGGAAGGGTTTGAGAAGTATTAATGGCACCGTGAGAAAACCAAGTGTTAACCCTAACATTTCTGGCAACCTAAGAGTGAACATACCTATTATTAAAGGAGACAAACCCTTGCCACGACTCAGGCCTCAGGCCATATTCTAACCTCCGGGAATGCGTGCCATGGTTACAAGCGAAATGACCAGACCATACCCTCAATTGTCAAATGAAACTGAAATATGGCATAGGTATGGGGTTATGTTTACGGTAGAGTGACATCCACTGTCGATATACAGGAATCGCAACCCACCGTTTGTTGAGGAGGGTCTGACAAACCCTAGTGAAGTTCAAATGGATACATTATGCGTGTCCATGATGGATTGTACCACTATTTCAGAACCATATGTGCCATTTAAATTTGTTATTGGTATTGTACACGAGACAAAGTAATCCCATGGTAGAAATCTACCTTAGTTATGTTTCCACCATACCAATAAGTAAGACATTATAAAAATCAGTTACAATGAGCGCAATACACTTAATAATAAGAACCACATATTCCATGGTAATATTCCAATCAAAAAGGACCATGACATTTAATTACAATTCTGTCGATAAGACAACCATATAGAGTCAATAAAAATTAAAGTGTTAAACATAACCTAATAATCTAAATCTAAGCTAAGATGTAAAATATATGTACAAGTTGCATAGGGTAATTGCCATTAGTACTTCTCTTTCTCTATTAAAAAAAAAAGTGTTTGAAAGTGGGTTCATGACAAATGGTATGGTATCAGAGCACTAGATTCAATGCTTTGACCCAATGGGCTTGGACAAAAAGTAAATTTGAGTTTTACCGCATGCCATTGGTATGCGAATATTATATACTAAGAAATATAGTTGCTAAATTTTGTTCGTCTTTGGAAACTGCATTGAGTATTGAATTATTATTACTATTATTTGTATTAATAATTCTTCTAATGTTACTCTTCTAATGTTAGGGGAGTATTCTTAGACCAATTATATAAGTTAGATAAAGAAAATTTTGGTACCAATTCTCAAGCTAACCACATATATGTTTCAATGGGATCACTCATAAAGAGAAGTATAGTTTCCCTAGGAATGAGACACTTATTATTCCATAAATCTAGCAAAAATAATGGTTGGCCTACTATCAAGGAAACTACTATAGGATTTAAAATGAACCATTATAAACCTAGTAATATAGGTTTATTGAATGTTGAGTCAAAGAAGTTTTCTTTAACTCCAGTGTCAAACAAGTTGAAAGAATAAACTATACTACAATAACTGCATTAAATATATCTAGTTCATATTGGTGGCTACATAAGCAAACTTTTGAGAGTGCAAGCTTCTGTGATCCATAACATATAGATTAAAAATCTTTCGGGAAATCACATGAGCAAACTTTTTAATCTATGGGTAAATAAGAGAAGGGGAAAACATATATGTGATCAACAAAAAAAGACATCATGGATGTCACTTAAATATGAGATATGATACTCTAGTCTTATAACTCTAGAAAATTAATTAAGATGAAACTATCATAAAAACCTAATATTTTGAGCAACCCATTGAATAGTGAAGTGAAAACAACAAGACAAGGTACACGCAAACGTCTAAGGATATTTTGACACTGATTTTTAATATATTAAAGTTCTTCATCTATTTAAACATATTTGGTCAAAACTTTAGTTACTTATATGAAAACTTTCCTCACAACAATGTTGGATGCTATATATTAGAGGTTGTGAAACAAGAATATTGACTAATTAAGTAAAGGTCTCCTATAGCAGTTTTCATTGGTGATTTTTTGAAGTAGAAGAATAACTCAACTCCTTAAATTAATGTAGACATACACACATGGGTAAGTGCACACAATATTAAATAAATTTTATTTTCCTTAATAGCATTGAGACAATGATTTAAAAAGAAAGGATACCCATTTTTCAATTGGGAAACTAAGTTAGGTTGGCTATATAAGAATCTCCTGCACTTTAACATGATATCGGTAATGGAGTATAACACCCATGGAGTTGGAAGATGTATCTTGTGTGGCACTATGAATACCTATGGAAACAAAACGAAAGTGATTTTTCCAGTTCTAAAATTCTGCTAGTCATGAAATAACCTTATGTTCCTTTTATCATCATATTTCAAGATGAAATAAAAAAACCATCAAACAAGAAAGAAATGCACCTCCATGGGAATCTCACATGGTACTTTTGACATCACAATTGGCTAATGGGCCAGGTGTATTATCAACCAAGATCTTAATTGAAAACCTTTCCACATTCTCATGACTCACAATGCATATCAACGAACATTGCGAGAAAATAAATGGTGGATATTACATGTGGACTTAGTGCCATGGTTAAGTACGTTTAAAATTGGTGAATGAAAATGATGCAAATATATTATCTTATGAAGTGTTAAATAATTCCATGTTTTTAGTGGGTTTAATGAATGAAATAAAAGCATGCATCTTAGAAAAAATATATTTCTACGGCCTAGGGGAACCTTTAATTTTTATAATACCCTACCCTAATTGGAATATGTGTGGCCATAAGGAAAAAATGAAACCTTTGGTAAATTAGATGAATAACTCACTATGAACAACGATAAAGATATGGAAAATCATTAGGAAGTGGATCCAATACTAATGTCCAACACCTTTGATAAAAAAAGGGAAGGGAATCATAAGACCTGAATGGTCTACATATGGAAGGAAAAACCCTATATTAATTCTTAGGCTACCATTGTATTGAAAAGAAAAGGTATGGAAATAAATAATTGTGTTTATGGTGCACTAAGGGAACATGTGAATTTCTTGAGATTATAAGGAAGAAACAGTCAAATCTAATCTGTAAGGTCAAATGGGACAAAGAGAATATTACTAGGTTATAATTATAGTGGATAAAAAAAAAATTGTACTTTAATTGCTGAAGTGGAATTAGGTTCCATCAAGGAAATTTATTGTGACTTAAAAAAAATCATATTTGGATGAAAAAAATACTATTGACCATAGTACAAAGCACGCCTCTTCAAACAACAGACTCTCAATTCAAACAAAAGTTATTGTACATGCTTTTTTTTTACTTGCCATTTCCTTTCCCAAAAACTAATTTCACATCTCATGAAACAATTCGTCAATAAATCCCTTCCATCTATGAAGACAAAATAAACTCTTCCAAGTCCATATGACATGCATGTAAACAAAGAAATCAACCAACACAAGGCGATCACTCATGCATGTTCAAATTTCCATCTTTGTTGCATCTAAGTGAGACAACATAACTCTACTTTTCCAACATCTTGATTCATGCAATATGCAACATACTTTCAAGAGAAAATAAATGCATTCAATTGGAAAATAAATCCAGCAACCATCAAAATAAATGCAAGGCCTTAATTTTTTAAGAAATCTAACCGTCCCTTTCCAAACCATTTAAATAAACTTCATGGAAATAAACTTCTCTTGAAGTATAATGTTGTCCCTCTTATCTTCATACATCTCTTGCACCATATCATTCATGATGTAGAGCTTCTGCAACATCTATTTATCAAAGAGTTTTTCTAAGGAAGAATTGACTAGAAACAATGTTTGATGAAGCTGCCATCACACTTGTAATGCATAAAAAAGATTCTTTGATGTGATTTGAGAGTTGAGTCCTCAATATTGATCTTCTGTTCACACACATAAACTTGCACATAGTAAAATTATCCTCGCACAAATGAAAAACCAATATCTACTTCTCTAGCTAACCTTGGAAAACCATCTCAGGAATAAAATGAGCTAAATTTTGATATGATACCAATTTGATCTGAATATGGGAAAATTAGTTTTCCTGTGCTAGCTCCCTCATCAGTATTAAATAAATGTGATTAGGATCGCCTCAAATTAGCAAGTTGTGAAAAGGTTTATGTGTCAAGTTTTGTGTCTTTTATGAGAAATTTCTTAATTAAATTAGTTGTTAAAAACACATGTATAAGAATTAAATTGTAGGGAAATAACACATGGAAAACAAATTACACACTAGGCTAATAACAGAGTTCACCCCTCCTGGGCTACATCTCCATGGACCTGCTTCAATGGCTTGGCCCTCTTTGGAATAATGGTCAATTCTCTAATTACATGCACCTATAGTGATCCAATAACTTTGCAAACCACTCCATTGGATTCATAATACCATAAAAACTCAAAATAGACTCGTCTCGCTTAGCAAATGGTATTCAAATGGACTACGCATGACCTCCTCTCTTGGTGGCCCTAGGCTTCTTTAATATTAAAAGTGGAAAAATCACTTACAGAAGTGATCCAATGCCTCCGCAACCTGCATCATTGTGCTAAGAGCATCCAAATCATATAGCAATGACTCTTTCTAAGCCAAAATTGGTCAAATTATGCTCTAGTTATGCCTCATTCAGTTATGGCCTAAGAAACCCCACTACCACTGGAGAAAATCAAGTTAGCACCACCAAAACTAAAGCTCCGCTGGAAGTGGAGGACTCCACCAACTTCTCCACCAAATATATGGTTTAATTAGCATTAAGTGTGACTTTAAAATGTGGTTAGCACATTAAGCATGTTTATAAAATATACATTTATGAAACAAATTAGAGCATGGTCAAGCAGGGTTTAAGGGTTTATAGCCCGCATTTAAGTTTTAAATCACACCATTAATTAATGGTCTCCACCATAGGTCATGGGCCACAATTTTCTGTGGTAATGGATGGCCCTTCAGGTTTGGCCCTTCTTCCCTCTACCTAAACCTTTTTTTAAACTTAAATAAATGTGTGTTGCATACATATGTAAGCACCACTTGATAGAGCAGTTGGAATGTGTGTTGGTTTCCATGGGGGAGGTCACGTGTTTGACCTCGACCTCTGCGCTTCTTCCATTGCATAAAATTTCTCCATGCCATATATTAAAATTCAACCTTGGACTAAATCAAAACTCATTTTTTGGGAGGGGCACTATTGAGCAGTGGAAAAGGTAAAATTCACTATGTGTTTTCCCATTATTTTACTTTAAACATAATTCTTTTTACTTTAGGAAGATGACTTATTACAAGAATTATGGTAGAATTGTAAAGATTTATGTTTATTGTAAAATGTAACTAAAAACTACCTTTTATTGCTAAAAACAGGAATTAGATGAGGTGAACAGCTATACCAGATGCGAGGCTAAAGTAAGTGCAACTGTTGTTCCTCCAGCGTTAGACCAAATCCTGCCAAAGACAAGGAAATTCGAATGCATTTCTAAGAGAAGGCAGGGGACAGCTCGGCTTCGGTCAAAGGAAATCAAGTGACAACTAAAGAAAGAAGAGAAGTGAATCCCTCAGGATCCTTTGATCCTGAGGGATTGCTGTTCAAACCTTATCTCATTCCTTGTCTTGTCCTTCGAGTTCTTTATATAAGGAAATGCCTTTAGAGATTGTAGGGAGTCGAATAATTTGATTAAAAACATTCCTTTTGTAATTCTACGTTTTATTGACTCTCGTGATCAGAGATCAATCACTGTAACAATTTTATGTTCAATTAATATAAAGGCGTGTTTCATTTCATATTTCAAGCTCTGAAGTAACCCAGCAGTATTTCACTGGTGCTAAGGGCCCGGCCTTGGTGGAATCATTCTGTTGTTTGTATTTCTATCCTTTAATTTCTGTTGTGTGATAATTATGTTTGGTTTCATTACGATTGCAAAGTTACTTAATCACTGTTGAATTGCTTATTGATTGATGTGTGCGCTAATGAATTGCATTGTTGTTCCATTTTAACAAGGATCGTGATTATGTATTACTCATCTTTCTATCACGTAAAAGCTTTTATGTTCTATACTTAGTTTTGTTTGCTGTTCCATTGGATTATTTTTCATTTCGATTAATTTCTTAATAGCGTTTTCTGTCAACAGGGTTGGAGTTTAATAGGATTTTTTATCTGAATTTGTTAATTTCATGTTTGCTATTCAATTACTATTTGTTGTTCATTTCTAATTCGTTATTTTCAGATTTCAAAGAGATTGTTTATTTACCATTTGTTGTGTAGGCATATAGATTACAAATTGTTGTTCCTTTCCAATTCTTTCTTTTAAAAGAAATTCTTCTTAGTTTATTTTCAACAGCAAGTAGTTCAATTTTGATTTCACTTTGATTGTTTAAAGAGTAGGACTGTTAACTGTAGAGAACATTGGTTATTGCTTCCAAGTTCCCAGATTGATTGCCTTGTCCCAGTGTGATTTCAGTTGCATCAATTTCTAAAGGAATGAGTTATTGCTACTGTATCCTTGATTGATGCTTTGCAGATTAAGTAGTTAATATTTCAGAATATTTGCATTCATGTTATTGTAATTAGATTTATTTACAAGCATTCGTTTACTCTTGTATCTAGAATACTATACTACATCTCTCACAGCATTACTCTTAGCTCAATTGCAGTCTCAAACAGAGTACACTCTTGAAACAAAAAAGTCGTTCACGGATTTATAATTAATGTAGGATAAATAGGTGTTAAAAAGATACCTTTTATACCTCAACATTTTGGTGCACATTTTGAAGTAGTGATGCACATTTTCTTTCTCTTCTTGGGAAGAATTGGGTATTAAAGACGAAAGGTAAGAACTTGCCCACTCGGCAAGGAACATACTTGCTCACAACCCGCTTCACAGTGGAATTAGGTAAGCTTCTTTCTTTAGGTAGGAATGAAGGCTTGTTTTCTTGAATGAATAAACCAGCTAAACAAAAAAAAATTCCTCCTAAACCCAAAAAACCTAAGGGACCAGTGACCCTTGGGCGAACAACTTTCATTGATGAAATCCTTAAGAAGACTGAATCTTAGCCATCAGTAGGACCTAGGATATCTCTAGACAGCGTACTAGTTCCCTTCAGGCCATAGAGTCACCATCTGAAGCCTTTGCTGAGATACATAATCAAACAGTGGGAATTGAGCAAGATTCCTAAGAAATTGAGAATCCCTGCCTAATTTCTCCACAAGAAGGGAACTCTAGCAATCTCTGTGAAGGAGAAGGGGAAACTGGAGAAATAGAAGAACCAAAATCTCCTCTTGAAATAGTCCAAACAGTGAACAGTTCGGATAAGGGAAGTGTTGTAAAACTTACTGAAAACAAAGGACTTGAATCTCCTCAAATAGTAGGCTAGCAAGGAATACTTATTGTTCCAGATCAAGGGAGTTCTTTCAAGGCCATTCCTACTCCTTCCAGTCAGCCTAGGAATTCTCTTGAGATCCCAGAAGGATATTGGCACATATTTGATCAAATGGCCTAGAACCAAAACCAAAACCAAAATCAGCAAACTTCCACACTGCAATATCCTATAGTGGATACTACAGTTAATGCACCTATGAAAGCCATTCTTCTTCAACATATTCCTACATTTCATGGCTTGACATCGAAAGATCCAGATGCATTTATGTTTGAATTCAATGTGTTATGCAGGGGGTATGACTATACCACCGATCCCCAGAAATTAAAACTATTTCCTTCCACATTAAAAGGATCAGCCTTACGATGGTTTATGGGGCTAGGTAGGGGTGTTATAACTGATTGGGATCAGATGAAAGATGCATTTCTAAAGAAATATCAGGATTATTGCAGGTCTCGGGAAGTAAAAGATGAAATATTTCAAATAACAGCAAAAATGAATGAAACTCTGGAAGAATATGTGGAACGGTTCCAGTACAATCTCCAAAGATCTCCTTATGAATCTTTACCTTTACCTGATAATGTGTTGAAGACTACATTAATTAGGGGGATGAAGGATCAATGGGTTGAAACATTGAATATTATGGGAAAAGGTGATATATATCAAGAAAGCTATGTTAACATTATTGATTTGTGTATCAGGAGTTCGAGGGGCAATACAAGGCTAAAATCAGTAGAACGTGACATGATCACAAGGGATAATAAGACCCCTAGTGAAGGTGTAACTCGCGCAGAGATTGGAAATCTGCTGCAAGACTTTAAAATAGATATTCTAGGGACTCTAACAACATAGTTCAACATTATGCAAGCCAAAAAAAAGAAAGCAGAAGTAGAAAAAATTTTGGCAATCTTTTGTCCCAGGTGTAGGAAGAAACACATCCACAAAGAATGCCCACTGGATATAATCAAATTTTGTGCCATTTACACGAAAGACCACATCACAAAAGGATGTCCCTCGCTTCCTAGGTTAAAATCAACCTATAAAGAGGAAGAAGAAGAATCAGATGTGGTATGCTTACTTAATCAGCGCCGACAATGGCAGCCACGATAATCGGGTATGCCAACTGATCCATTTTCTTCTTTTCATCCTCCTCAATATAATGCTCAACAATATAATGGAATGTGGCAAAATCAACCACCTTTCCCCAATTGGTCACAACATGCATTTCCTACATCATCATGGCCAAATCAAACAAACCAAACTAATTGGCCAAATTTTCCTTTCTACCCACCGTTTTGGAAAAACAATGCTTATCCAACACAATGGTCCCCCTCTACTTCGCAGAGTCAACCCTGAAAATCAAACTAGAAAAGACCTACAAATTAGCCAGCTTGAACAATTCCCTTGTCTCAACCTACACTGCCAGCTCAGTATACATTACCACAAAACCCCCAAACCAACTTAAGACCACAACACCCAGCCCAGCCCAACCCAAACCCAAAAAATAGGCCAGTTCAGTCTGTCCAAATAATGGAACTACCAGAATTAGAAACTGAACTGAGGGAGTGTAATGACCTTCAGTTGAGGTCTGGGTGTATAGTAGAAATAGAGAGAGACAAAAATGTTCATACTGAAGATTTGTTACCTATAGAACAAACATTGCAAAAAGAGAAGGTGGTTCAACAACAAATTCAACATCAAACTCCACAACAAGCAATAACCTCTTCTCCACCATTCCTAGAACGATTAATCATACCTCGCCCATTAGAACATCCTGATTTTGATCTTCTGGGAGAATTGAAAAAATTGTGTATAAAAATACCTCTCTTCCAAGCTATCCAAGACATCCCTATTTATGCAAAAACCATTAAGGAACTGTGTATAAAGAAGCCCAAGAGTAGAACAACCACCAACCCAACTTTCCAAATAGTCGGTACTCTATCTGACTTATTATCAGGAATGGAAACACCTGTAGAATATGAAGACCTAGGGAATCCTATAGTGACGGTGCAAATCAATGGGCAATTGTTCCCAAATGCCTTAGTTGATTTAGGAGTTGCAATCAATATCTTAACAACCACTACCTATCAAAAACTTGGCATTACATGATTAGAACCAACAACAACCTTATTAGAATTGGCTGGCCGATAGTTAGTCAAACCAGAAGGTACACTACAAGATGTAATGGTATCCATAGATTCCTGGGAATACCCTGCTCACTTCCTAGTTATCAACCCTAAGAACTGGCTAGATGGACACCCATTAATCCTAGGTAGAACTTGGTTGGCAACTGCTGATGCTTATATTGGCTGCCGACAAGGCAACATGACAATAACAAGGGGAAACTATGTTAAGAATTTAGATTTATATCCCCCAGCCGAACCAAGCCTATCAATAATCAAAAGAAGAAAGCAACCTGTATCATATCTTATGGAAAATATGAGATCACCTCTAACTATAGAAGATGCTCTCAATTTCAAAGACCAAACAGAGGATGATATCATTAATAGTTTTATTAACAAACCAAAAATCAAATCCCATCTACAATGTCACATGATCAAGGCAGCATTTGATAATAAAGAATAAGAATATCCTCTGAAAGACATCCCTGATCAAGTAATACCCACTACTTTTGTGCACAATAGTAAGATTGTAGAAATTGGGCTGAGAAAAACTCTAAACATTAACAAAAATCTGACTGTTGAACAAGAAGAGAAGTTGGTCCAATTACTACGAAAATATAAAGCAGCCTTTGCATGGGACTATCCAGACATGAAGGGAATTGACCCCCAATTATGTACACACCACATCTATACTGAAAAGGATGTGAGACCCATTCGCCAACCCCAAAGAAGACTAAACCCTCACCTTAAAGAGATTGTGAAAGATGAATTACAAAAACTATTGGATGTTAATTTCATTTACCCAATATCTAATAGCAAGTGGGTCTCCCCATTAGTAGTGGTACCAAAGAAGAACGGGAAGTGGAGAATATGTGTAGATTACCGAGAACTCAACAAGGCAACCCAGAAATACCACTTTCCCCTTCCTTTCATTGACCAGGTATTAGACACATTGGCAGGAAAGAAATTCTTTTCTTTCCTCGATGGCTTCAGTGGGTACAATCAAATCCAGATTGCCCCTCAAGACCAAGACAACACTACTTTTACCTGTCCTTGGGGGACATTTTCCTACTGAGTCTTACCCTTTGGCCTATGCAATGCCCCTGCTACATTTCAAAGGGCCATTCTCAGCATCTTTTCAGATTTAATAAATGAAGGGCTTGAAGTATATATGGATGGCTTCACACCTTACGGAGATGATTTTGAGCCAGCATTAGAAAATTTAGAAAAGGTGTTGCAAAGATGTATTGACACTAGGATTTTTTTAAGCCATGAAAAGTGTCATATGATGATGACCGAAGGACTTATCTTCGGACATTATATTTCAGCAGCTGGAATTCAGGTGGATCCAGCTAAAATTAAGATAATTTTGTTAATACCTACACCCACCACACAAACAGAGGTACGTAGCTTTCTTGGATTTTTCGATTATTATAGGAGATTTATAGAACATTATTCTCGAATAGCTGCACCTTTGTATGCACTAACAGGAAATGTTGATTTCATTTGGACAAATAAATGTGACAATTCCTTCAATGATTTGAAAAACCTTGTATCAACAGGCCCAGTGTTGAGGGGCCCAAATTGGGATTTGCCATTCCAAATTTCATCTGATGCCTCAGACACAGCGATTGGAGCAGTGCTTGGGAAGGAAGAAGATAAAAAACCATATGCAATCTACTATGTCAACAAAAATCTATCTCCTGCTGAACTAAACTATACTGTGATTGAGAAGGAATTTTTAGTTGTAGTATATGCTGTAAATAATTTTAGACATTATATAACTAGGTATCATGTAGTTCTATATACTGATCACTCCGCAATTAAATTTTTAGCAAATAAACCTGTTACAAATGGAAGGGTGACAAGATGGTTGATTTTATTGTAGGAATTCGACATTACAATCAAATATCGACCTGGAAAAGAGAACCCTGTAGCTGATTTTCTATCAAGAATGCCAAAGCCAACATATGCAGCAGCAGTTGAAGACCACTTCCCAGATGAAAATTTGTTCAATGTTACTGTTAGAACCCGATAGTATGCTGATATAGAAAATTATTTTGCAATAGGTAAATTACCTAAACATCTAACCCTTAATGAACGAAAGTAGATAATACAGCATCATACATGATTCTCTTGCATTGGGGGCTATCTGTTTCATACAGGGTTAGATATTCAAATTAGGAGATGCGTCCGGGAGGATGAAGTATTTGATATTCTAAAATCATGCCATGATGGGCAGTGTGGCGGACATTTTTCAAATCGTAAAACCACCCATAAGGTTTTACAAATAGGTTATTATTGGCCTACCATTTTTAAAGATGCTAAAAAATTTGTGTAGGCCTGTGATAGCTGCCAAAGGGCAAGTCGTCCTGGACATTCCGACGAAATGCCTTTGAACCCACAACTAGTAATTGAACCATTTGAACGTTGTGCGCTCAATTTTGTTGGCCTCATTAACCCCCCATCAAATAAAAGAACATACATCCTAGTTGCAACTGAGCATGTCACTAAATGGGTTGAAGTAGAGGCACTTTCGAAAGCTACAGAGGACTCTGTAATACAATTCCTTTTCCAAATATTTGTGCGATATGGCCTCCCAAGGGATATAAACATAGATGGAGGACCACAGTTTGTAGGTAATAAACTCGCTGAAACATTACAAAATTACCACATTTAGCACAAGATTACAACCCCATACCACCCACAGGAAAACAGCCAAGTAGAGAGCACGAATAAAGTAATCGAGTCTATATTGACAAAAAATGTTGCCTCACACAAACGTGACTGGGCCTACAGATTTCCAGAAGCCTTGTGGGCATACCGAACAACATGGAGAACTACTACGGGATATTCTCCATATCAATTGGTATTTTGAAAAGAGCCCATCTTTCCAATAGAGTTTTAAATTCAGACATTAAGAACAACCCAAAAGGTGGGCCTAGATTTTAATGAAGCCCAGGCAAAAATATTGCAGCAAATCAATGAGTTAGATGAAATTAGGCTCTCTTCTCTTCAGCACACTGCGTTAATTCAACAACAGAGAGAAAAATGGCACGACGCCCTCATCAAATAAAATATCTTCCACGAAGGATATTAGGCACTCCTATATGACTCGAGGTTTCAGGATTTTCTAGGGAAACTCTAGAAACGATGGCTTGGACCTTACGATATACAAAAATTGCATGATAATGGCACCATTACATTAACCACCATTGATGGATCTGGACATTCCTTCAAAGTAAATGGTCATCGAGTACGACTTTACCATAAACCACTTACTCGAGAATCCTTTTAGCAGCAATTATGGGAAGATTCTACCATGCAAATCCTTGCTGAAGGGGATAACCCCTCCTCGGCACCTATTCATTAAATAATTTCTTTCCTTTGAAATTTGTATATAAAGATTGTTAATTTATTTTCCTTGTTTTTTTAATGGAATTTTGTTTCTTCAAAATCTATTTATTTCACTTATTGTGAGTTTTTATGTTCCTTTCCAAAGGAATAGCATTTTTGTTGTTCATTTTGAAAGGAACAGCAGCTTTGCTGAGAGTGTTTTTGAAGGAACAACAGTTGTGCTATTTATTTTTGCTGTTTCACAATTTTTTTGTTGTTCCTTTCGAAAGGAACAACAGTTTTGCAAATTATTTTTGATTTTCCTTTCGAAAGGAACAACACTTTTCGCAGATTGTTTTTGTTGTTTCTTTCCAGAGGAACAGCATTTTCACAGATTGTTTCTATTGTTCCTTTCCAAAGGAACAGAACTTTTTGAGTGTATTATTTTTCTTGTTTTAGACCATCATTTTAGGGATTTCTAATGACTCTTCTAAAGGCAAACATACTATTTATAAAAAATCACACAAATTAAAGCTTACCAGAATCAGCAAATCAAAAGAAATTGTCATTTTTTTAAGAAATTTTTTGGTGATAATAAGAAAAAGGGAAAAAGGAAATAATCAATAATATGACTTTGATGTCTTACTATCACTAAAATTACTATGATCGATTATCTTTATCATGTTGGTTCTTCCCCAAATATTTATAAATTTCTTTGATTTTTACTTATTGAGTAGGAATAAGGGCATATCATTTTCTATTATGATGTTTAAACTTCTTCTACCATCCCTACTCTTAAGGAGTGTTGAGCCATCCTTTATATATAAATAGGAAAGTGCTATATGAAAAAGAAGAAAAAATATTTCACTAACAATTTTATGATATGGCAGATGGAGGATAGGGGATCTCATCAAGAGCCAACCTACCATGATCATAAGTAAGAAAGTGAAGTGGCATTCCCATCATGGCCACCACACCAGGGATATGGTCCAATGGACAATTTAAAAAAAAAACAAAGAAGTCCTTGGAACAGGAGGTCTCATCACGAGCCGGCCTACCCACCTTTCACTTCTTCCCAATGAATGGCATTGTCATTCATCTGGTCCATAAATAAGGGGAAATGGTTCCAATGGTGAGAAAGAAAAATTTTCAAGGTTATGGACACCTGTGGGAAATAGAGCTCTGCTGATGGTATTGGAGTCACATTTTTACAAATCAATACTAATATTAAACCAATTTTCCTATATCTCTATCTAAATATCAAATGAAAGTATGAATCCTAAAACCTTGATTTCGAACCTATTATACATGAAAATCATCATAAATCGATCACATTAGTTTGAGTGGGTAATAAACGCATTAGTACTTGTGTTCACATTAGCTGTCCCTTTTCCTTATCTTTAAATCATTACAAACATTTCTATATCTATTTATGATTTAATCACAAGCATCGATTTCATTAAATGAAATAATTTGATTGATTGTATCATAAGTATGCATGTTTTTTCCTGTTGTACAACTATTGTGCAGTACTTTCCTCTCTTATTTGATGGTCGAGGATGACCTATCATCTTCAAGGGGGCACGAATGCCTCTTAATCACTACATGCAGATCAAATCCCTATATTTTTTTACCTGTACGCGAATCAAATCCCTACATTTTAGGGAATAACAAAAACTTAAAGATATTATGCCAATTCACCGTGTTGTGCTATTCCATTACATTACTATGTGTTTCGAAAGAAGTAACAGTGTGCAGAGAAGATGGGAGGTCGACCAATTCATAGCGATCCGCAAGTGCTAGTTGTTTCTGATGTTGCATGAGAGATTCTGGAAAAATTGGGATGGATTACATAGTTCACAAGGCTGCAACAAACCCATGAAACAGTGTCTACCAAGTTTCTACATAATTTGCAGGAAGGATACTCCATGGTTAGAGCAAGACAGATAGCAGTAACAGATGAAATAATTGTAGAGGTGTTTGGTCTACCAGCACAAGGAACCGTATGGACTTATAAGAAGGTTAGGCTTCAAGAAGCCATGAATATTTTCCAAGAAGAAGGACAGACAATGGTCTTCAAAGGAAAAGGAGTTCAATCGGCATCATTGGGAGAACCATGGATGGAATGGGCAAAGGTAGTGCAGGCCTATATAACATGTGATGGAAGGAAAGACGTGGTAAGACCTTGCCACCTTAAGTTATTGGCAGTATTAAAGAAAAAATGTATTGTAAATTTGCCTGCATTTTTAAATTCCTTACTGCATGATGTTGCCCATAGTATAAGAAAAGCTTGGCACACAGACATGGTGGTAGGCCACCATTACCTAATTAGATTAATAGTAAGTCATAGTCTTGCCCAATAACAGACCAGTTGGGAAGAATTGATAGTTTCGATTGATGGAGGAATAGCCTTACCTGCCCCAAAAAAAAAAAGAATGATTTTCTCGGCAGCTGAGGCATCAAAACGTAGACAATCCTCCCATTCAAAAAGAAGTAAGGGAATGATAGAAGGCCTTCCGTGTAGCAATAGCCAGCCCTTGGAATTGCCCTGCTTGGAGGATGAACAGCCTCCACAATTGGAAGGAGGGAGTCCCCGTACTGATGAGGATGAAGAAGAAATGAGTCACCACACTAGTGGTGAGAAAAAAACCAGCGCAGAAAAAGGAAATAATGAAGAAGAGGAAATTGAGGGAGAAGAAGGAAGCCCTCATACTAGTGTAGAGGGAGAAATTCGCTACTCTGATTAGGAAGAAGGTAGTTCCCATACCTGTGAATAGGACGAAGATAATCACAGTAGTGAAAGAGAAGGAACAGAGCCTCTCGAAAACACTACTGCAAGTTCACCACGAAGCCCTTTGCAAGAAGACCATTTTTCCCAAATTTTGGCCAATATGAGTGAATATGTGCAGCCTCACAACCCACTAGACCTTAATGTTGATATCAACCAATTGCAGGAGAAATATTTTGTCAATAAAGAAACGGCTGAGGGAATTCCGGATGAAACATAAGGAGAAAACCCTAACGAAATGGTAGAATCAGCTGAGGTTGCTTTCCCTGAGAAGTATGGATAGGATGAAGAGAACACTGAAGTAGTGTTCCAAACAAAAAAATTCTCAGGGAATTGCAAAGTCAATTAAGGGTATTACCCCTGTAGAATTCAGTCGGGGGCATATGAACATTGAAGAAGTGCCCCGAGAAGAAAATAGAGAAGCAAGCCCAATTGAAGGCACGGCTAATGAGGATCAAACCCTCGCTGAGAAATTGGGTTCAGAAAAAGGAATAGTCGTTCCATCAAGGAAAAGGAAGAAAGTAACTGAGCTTGCAAAAATTCAGAGGGAATGACTGAAGCTTCAGAGACTAGTGGAACAACTTAGGCAGACCATTAGGGTTCTTAAAATGAAACAAATGCCCAAACGAACACCAAAAAAAAGAAGCATAGTCACCAAATGAGCCTTAAAAAAGAGGAAAGTGGTCACTAAAACAAAGCCCCAAGTTGTAGAAACTATGGTTGAGCCTAATCATGAAGATATGGAATAGTAGGCAGCTGTTTCAAATGGATTAACCTCAAGCGAAAATGCACAAGCCTGTGTTCAAAACACTTTTAGTGGCCCTACATTAGCCAGACTCCAAGAGGAGTTGGCACAGGCTCGACAGGAAAGGGAAAAACTTGAAGAAAACATTGTTCGTAGAAGAAAATACCAAGAGTTGCAGCAAAAAATGAAGATCATCCATGCAGCAGAGGCTGGAGCCCATGAGAAGTGTCGAGAGGCAGAGGAGAAGGCTGAAAAGGTAATGAATCAATTAAAATTAGCCTAGAATCGAATGGGCACTCTCTGCTCATTATACACAGATGTTTTAGCTTGTAGATGCTCTGCCAAGAAGTATGCTTTATTTTTACTAGAGAGATATTTACAGTTAAATATTAAAGTAGTTAAGGCAGGAAAAGCTATAGAATTAAACACCATAGATGATTTCGTAACATGCTACAAACTCTATGGGGTAAAGGTATAACGTCTACTGTGTGAGTTCTATTTGCATAATCTCATATTGGAAAATGATAGTGAGACAAATCCCAGCTCTTTTGTGGGTGACATACAATACCAAGCATTTATTTCCTTTGTTGTTAATCAGTTAAAATGGCTCAAAGCCTATAATGTTTTTCAAAGGCAGTAAAATGAGTTAGAATTTTGGGTTAGGAGTGAACCTAAGCACCCGTTACAATTTTGGGCTAGGCTGAAGAATTTGATGACAAGAGAAGGTGTTATCCAACCATTGGGGCTTGTCCATAAAGAAATTGTCTTGAATGGGATAGACTATTTCCTATCTATTAGAAACCAGGCCTACATAGCATCTAAGGTTCGATGGGGAATTTCCAATCGTAATGTTCAAAATAGAGAACCATTTAACTATAAAAATTTTGGATTAGCTGCAGACCGCTTGGTTCTCTATAGCAACCTCATTTTGAGGGAAGGCCCATTCTGGCTAGGGTGTAGGTTTCGAAGCCCCATTGCATGGTATCTTGCTACAGATTATAAAGCCATTTATGAAATACCCGAAGGAAAGACAGGGCATGTCTTCGAAGCATTAGCTGCAATGCATGGTTTTAGGCCTTTTGATGAGAAACCTTCTCTAGCTTGTTCTTTAACTGCTTTGCATGTAAACTATGGCTTTCATGAGGACGTGAAAAAGGGTAAGCAGGGGGGGTGTGCTGAGCAGTGGAAAAGGTATGAATTGACTACGTGTTTTCCCATTCTTTTACCTTAAACATAATTCTTTTTACTTTAGAAAGGTGACTTATTACAAGAATAGTGGTAGAATTGTAAAGATTTATGTTTATTGTAAAATGTAACTAAAAAATTCCTTTTATTGCTAAAAACAGGAATCAGGCAAGGTGAACAGCAATACCAGAGGTGAGGCTAATGTAAGTGCAACTGTTGTTCCTCCAGCGTTAGACCAAATCCTTCCAAAGACAAAGAAATCCGAACACATTGCTAAGAGAAGGCACGGGACAGCTCGGCTTCGGTCAAAGGAAATCAAGTGACAGCTAAAAAAAGAAGAGAAGCGAATCCCTCAGGATCCTTCGATCCTGAGGGATCGTTGTTCAAACCTTATCTCATTCCTTTTCTTGTCCATTGACATTGTTATATAAGGCAACGCCTTTAGAGATTGTAGGGAGTCGAATCATTTGATTAAAAACATTCCTTTTGTAATTCTACGTTTTATTGGCTCTCGTGATCAGAGAGGGATAAATATAACACTTTTATGTTCAATTAATACAAAGGCGCATTTCATTTCATCTTTCAAGCTATGAAGTAACCCAGAAGTATTTCACTGGTGCCAATGGCCCAGCCATGGTGGAATCGTTCTGCTGTTTATATTGCTATCCTTTAACTTCTATTGTGTGATAATTATGTTTGGTTTCATTACGATTGCAGAGTTACTTAATCACTATTTAATTGCTTATTGATTGCTGTGTGCGCTAATGAATTGCATTGTTGTTCCATTTTAACAAGGATCGTGATTCTGTATTACTCATCTTGCTATCACGTAAAAGCTTTGTTGTTCTATACTTAGCTCTGTTTGTTGTTCCGTTGGATTATTGTTCATTTCGATTAATTTCTTAATAGCGTTTGCTGTCGACAGGGTTGGAGTTTAATAGGATTTGTTATCTGAATTCATTAAGTTCATGTTTGTTGTTCAATTACTATTTGTTGTTCATTTCTAATTCATTATTTTCAGATTGCAGAGAGATTTTTTATTTACCGTTTGCTACGTAGGCATATAGATTACAAATTGTTGTTCCTTTCCAATTCTTGCTTTTAAAAGAAATTCTTATTAGTTTATTTTCAACAGCAAGTAGTTCAATTTTGATTTCACTTTGATTGTTTAAAGAGCAGGACTGTCAATTGTAGAGAACATTGGTTATTTCTTCCAAGTTCCCAGATTGATTGCCTTGTCCCAGTGTGATTTCAGTTGCATCAATTTCTAAAGGAATGAGTTATTGCTACTATATCCTTGATTGATGCTTTGCAGATTGAGTAGTTAAGGTTTCAGAATATTTTCATTTATGTTATTGTAATATTTATTTACAAGCATCCATTTACTCTTGTATCTAGAATACTATACTACATCTCTCACATCATTACTCTTAGCTCAATTGAAGTCTCAAACAGAGTACACTCTTGAAAAAAAAAGTCGTTCTCGGATTGATAATTAATGTAGGATAAATAGGTGTTAAAAAGACACCTTTTATATCTCAACATTTTGGCACCATTGTCGGGGAGAATGTATGCCATTTTGAAGAAGTGATGCACATTTGATTTTTCTGCTTGGGAATAATTGGGTATTAAAGACGGAAGGTAAGAACCTGCGCACTGGGCAAGGAACATACTTGCTCACAGCCCACTTCATAGCAGAATTAGGTAAACTTCTTTCTTTAGGTACGAATGAAGACTTGTTTTCTTGAATGAATAAACCAGCTAAACAAAACAAAATTCCTCCTAAACCCGAAATACCCTAAGGGACCGGTGACCCTTGGGCGAACAACTTTCATTGACGAAATCCTTAAGAAGACTGAATCTCAGCCATCAGTAGGACCTAGGAAAGTTATCTCTAGATAACCTACTAGTTCCCTTCAGGCCATAGAGTCACCATCTGAAGCCTTTGCTGAGATACATAGTCAAATAGTGGGAATTGAGCAAGATTCCCAAGAAACTGAGATTCCCTGCCTAATTTCTCCACAAGAAGGGAACTCTAGCAATCTCCACGAAGGAGAAGGGGAAATTGGAGAAACAAAAGAACCAAAATATCCTCTTGAAATAGTCCAAACAGTGAATAGTCTGAATAAGGGAAGTGTTGTCAAACTCACTCGAAACAAAGGACTTCAATCTCCTCAAACAGTAGGCTAGAAAGGAATACTTATTGTTCCAGATCAAGGGAGTGATGTCAAGGCCATTCCTACTCCTTCCAGATAGTCTAGGAATTCCCTTGAGATCCCAGAAGGATATTGGCACATATTTGATCAAATGGCCTAGAACCAGAACCAAAACCAAAATCAGCAAACACCCCAGCAAACTTCCACACTGCAATATCCTATAGTGGATACTATAGTTAATGCACCTATGAAATCCATTCCTCTTCAACATATTCATATATTTCATGGCTTCACATCGAAAGATCCAGATGCATTTCTGTTCGAATTCAATGTGTTATGCAGGGGGTATGACTATACCACCGATCCCCAGAAATTAAAACTATTTCCTTCCACATTAAAAGGAGCAGCCTTACAATGGTTTATTGGGATAGGTGGGGGTGTTATAACTGATTGGGATCAGATGAAAGCTGCATTTCTGAAGAAATATTAGGATTATTGTAGATCTCGGGAACTAAAAGATGAAATATTTCAAATGACAGCAAAACCGATTGAAACTCTGGAAGAATATGTGGAATGGTTCCAATACAATCTCCAGAGATCTCCTTATGCATCTTTACCTTTACCTGATAATGTGCTGAAGACTACATTAATTAGGGGGATGAAGGATCAGTGGGTTGAAACATTGAATATTATGGGAAAAGGTGATATATATCAGGAAAGCTATGCTAACATTATTGATTTGTGTATCAGGAGTTCGAGGGCCAATACAAGGCTAAAATCAGCAGAACGTGACATGATCACAAGGGATAATAAGACCCCCAGTGAAGGTGTAACTCGTGCAGAGATTGGAAATCTGTTGGAAGATTTTAAAACAAATATTCTTGGGACTCTAACAACATAGTTTGACATTATGCAAGCCAAAAAAAAGCAAGCAGAAGAAAAAAAAAATTTGTCAATATTTTGTCCCAGATGCAGGAAGAAACACAGCCACAAAGAGTGTCCGCTGGATATAATCAAAGTTTGTGCCATTTGCACGAAAGACCACCCCATAGAAGGATGTCCCTCAGTTCCTTGGTTAAAATTATTCTATAAAGAGATAGAAGAAGAATCGGAAGTGGTATGCTTATTTAATCAGCGCTGACAATGGCAGCCATGACAATCAGGTATGCCGATTGATCCATTTTCTTATTTCCAGCCTCCTCAATATAATTCTCATCAATATAATGGAATGTGGCAAAATCAACCACCTTTCCCCAATTGGTCACAACAGTCATTTCCTACATCATCATGGCCAAATCAAACAAACCAAACTAATTGGCCAAATTTTCCTTTCTGCCTGCTGTTTTGGCAAAACAATGATTATCCAACACAATGGTCCCCCTCTACTTCGCAGAGTCAAGCCTGGAAGTCAAACTGGAAAAGACCTACAAATCAGCCAGCTAGAACAATTCCCCTCTCTCAACCTACACTGTCAGCTCCCTATACATTACCACAAAACCCTCGGACCAACTTAAGACCACAACTCCCGGCCCAGCCCAACCCAAACCCAAACAATAGGCCAGTTCAGTCTGTCCAAATAATGGAACCATCAGAATTAGAAACTGAACTAAGGGAGTGTAATGACCTTCAATTGAGGTCTGGGCATATAGTAGAAACAGAGAGAGACAAAAATGTTCATACTGAAGATCTGTTACCTATAGAACAAACATTGCAAAAAGAGAAGGTGGTTCAACAACAAAATCAACATCAAACTCCACAACAAGCAACAACCTTTTCTCCACCATTCCTATAACGATCAATCATACCTCGCCCATTAGAATATCCTGATTTTGATCTTCTAGGAGAATTAAAAAAATTGTGTATAAAAATCCCTCTCCTCCAAGCTATCCAAGACATCCCTATTTATGAAAAATCCATTAAGGAACTGTGTATAAAAAATCCAAAGAGGAGAACAACCACCAACCCAATTGTCCAAATAATCGATACTCTGTCTGACTTATTATTAGGAATGGAAACACCTGTAAAATATGAAGACCCGGGAAATCCTATAGTGACGGTGAAAATCAATGGGCAATTTTTCCCAAATGCCTTAGTTGATTTAGGAGCTGCAACCAATATCTTAACAACCACCACCTGTCAAAAACTTGGCATTACATCATTAGAACCAAAAACAACCTTACTAGAATTGGCTGACCGATCGGTAGTCAAACCAGAAGGTACACTCCAAGATGTAATGGTATCCGTAGGTTCCGGGGAATACCATCTCACTTCCTAGTTATCAACCCTAAGAACCGGCTAGATGGACACCCGTTAATCCTAGGTAGAACTTGGTTGGCAACTTCCAATGTTTATATTGGCTGCTGACAAGGCAACATGACAATAACAAGGGGAAATTATGTCAAGAATTTAGCTTTATATCCCCCAGCCCAACCAAGCCTATCAATAATCAAAAGAAGAAAGCAACATGTATCATATCTTACGGAAAATATGAGATCACCTCTAACTATAGAAGATGCTCTCGATTTCAAAGACCAAATAGAGGATGATATCATTAATAGTTTTATTAACAAACTGCAATTCAAATCCCATCTACAATTTCACATGATCAAGGTAGCATTTGATAATAAAGAAGAAGAAGATCCTCTAAAAGACATCCCTGATCAAGTAATACCCACTACTTCTGTGTACAATAGTAATATTGTAGAAATTGAGCCAGGAAAAACTCTAAACATTAACAAAAATCTGATTGCTGAACAAGAAGAGAAGTTGGTCCAATTACTACGAAAATATAAAGTAGCCTTTGCATGGGATTATCCAAACATGAAGGGAATCGACCCCCAATTATTTACACACCACATCTATTGTTGAGTCTCAAAAGTGTTTTCCATATTCATACATATTCCCATTATGTCATAACCATTCAGCTCTTATTTCATAGCCATCTGACCTAAAACCCTACATCAAGTAACCATTTTCATAAATATATGGGTTTGGATCCTTGTCTTCCAAAGTTATTTATTTTATGTATTTAAAGTGAATTTATGATTAGAAACTAGAAAATTAACATAGTTTCATATATCTATATATGTGTTATGATTTTTGTGACATGTGTAGGTCAAAAGGAGACTTCTAGAAGACCCTTATGTGGCACTCTAAGGCCAAATTCGAATTTGGTTGGAGAAGATTATGGGATCAAGAGGATATGTGTCTCATTTCCTTGTTGTATTGAAACTCTAAGAGGATATGTGTCTCATTTCTTAGTTGTGTTGAAAATCTACAAAGACATGTGTCTTATCATTTCCTATTTTGATTGTAACTCTAGAGATGGAGGGAGAGATTCATGGACTCCCATTAATGAGATAACTCCTCATATTTTGTATAAATAGGAGAATCTTTCTCCTATCAGGGGTAGTGAAAAACTAGTGAAAAATAGGAGAAGGAGAATAGAGAGTGTTTTGTAACAAAGTTTAAGATGGAATGGGATGTAGATTTGTGAGTTTTTTTCAATAAAGAAGTTATTTGATGCTGTTTTGATTACATCTTCAAGGAGCTAAGGATTACACCAAATTGGTAGTAGAGGGCCCCTGCTATCCAAGGAGGCTCTTGCATGTTTTCTAGATAAGTTGTTTTCAATTCTGTTTTGTCATATTTCCTTACTTAGATTGCTTTCTGAAATCATAGCTTTTAGCATTATTTTTCTTGTCATTTTCTTAGATAAAGGATTCTCATGATATTGCAGTTAGTCTCTTTTTCAAGCTCTTCCAAAACATCTTTATTAAATGAATGGGATTCAATTGTGATATTTTGAGTTATTAGCATTTCATTTTCTGTTATTTAGTTTTTAGTGTTTACATTATATTTCTTTAGGCAGAGTCAATAAGAGGGCCAGAAGCTTCTAGTTTCATCCTTTCTAGTAAAGGTGAAATAACCAGTAAAAGCCCCTATTGTCAATCTCTGTATAAGAAATACTTTGTTCACACAATTTTAGATCAGATTCCTCATTATACTGTAATTAGTCTCTTTCACAAGCTCTTCCAATAAATCTTTAATTCACGAATGGGACTAAGTTGTAGTATTGTGAGTTATTGATTGTTTTGCTTCATAGAAGATCCTTATCACATTATGATTAATCTCTTTCAAAAAAGCTCTTCCAATAAACCTTTAACTCATGAATGAGATTTAGTTGTAATGTTATAAGTTGTTTCAGCATTTCATAGGAGATCCTTACTACATTATAGTAATCTTTTTCTCAAGCTCTTCCAACAAACATTTATCAAATGAATGAGATTTCACTATAATGTTTTAAGTTATTGCAATTAGATTAAAATATCCTCATTATCTTACAACCATTCTTTTCCTTAAAATCTCTTCCAACATATCAATATTAGATGAAAGAGATTTGGTTGTATTATGTTGAGTTAATTAGCATTTTTTCAATTAGATTAAAAGATCCTCATTGTCTTACAACCATTCTTTTTCTTAAAAGCTCTTCCAACATATCAATATTAGATGAAGGAGATTTGGTTGTATTATGTTGAGTTACATTTCATGTTCATTTGCAAGCTAGGATATCCATGGATTAGAATGTTATGTTTTTCATCATTTTCCTAATTAGAGATAGAATTTACAATTACACTCTGTTTTGAGTGTAAGGTTTCTTTTTCTTTTCTTTTTGACATAGATTTGATTTCATATGTTGAACATAGAGTAGCATACTAATTACTAAAAATAAAAAACCCCCAAAAACAATAAAAAAAACACATACAACGAAGTAAGGAAGAGGTCACTTAAGCACATATAGTGCACCACACTTCATCAGTTTACTAGCCGTGGTTGATAATTTATGTTAGCAATTTAGGACGCTAAATTGACTACACATCTATACCGAAAAGGATGTGAGACCCATTCACCAACCACAAAGGAGACTAAACCCTCACCTTAAAGATATTGTGAAAGCTGAATTACAAAAACTATTGGATGTTAATTTCATTTACCCAATATCTGATAGCAAGTGGGTCTCTCCATTAGTAGTGGTACCAAAGAAGAACCGGAAGTGGAGAATATGTGTAGATTGCTGAGAACTCAACAAAGCAACCCAGAAAGACCACTTTCCCCTTCCTTTCATTGACCAGGTATTAGACACATTGGCAGGAAAGAAATTCTTTTCTTTCCTCGATGGCTTCAGTGGGTACAATCAAATCTATATTGCCCCTGAGGACCAAGACAAAACTACTTTTACCTGTCCTTGGGGGAAATTTGCCTATTGAGTATTACCCTTTGGCCTATGCAATGCCCCTCCTACATCTAAAAGGGCCATTCTCAGCATCTTTTCAAGTTTAATAAATGAAGGGCTCAAAGTATATATGGATGAATTCACACCTTACGGAGATGATTTTGATCCAGCATTAGAAAATTTAGAAAAGGTGTTGCAAAGATGTATTGACACTAGGCTTTGTTTAAGCCATGAAAAGTGTCATATGATGATGACCGAAGGACTTATCTTAGGACATTATATTTCAGCAGCTGGAATTCAGGTGGATCCAGCCAAAATTCAGATAATTTTGTTAATACCCACACCCACCACACAAACAGAGGTATGTAGCTTTCTTGGATTTTCCGGTTATTATAGGAGATTTATAGAACATTATTCTCGAATATCTATACCTTTATATGCACTAATAGGAAATGTTGATTTTATTTGGACAGGTAAATGTGAAAATGCCTTCAATGATCTGAAAAATCTTGTATCAATAGCCCTAGTGCTGAGGGGCCCAAATTGGAATTTTCCATTCCAAATTTTATCTAATGCCTCAGACACATCGATTGGAGCAGTGCTTGGGCAGGAAGAAGATAAAAAACCATATGCAATCTATTATATCAGCAAAAATCTATCTCATGCTGAAGTAAACTATACTGTGACTGAGAAGGAATTTTTAGCTGTAGTACATGCTGTAAATAAGTTTAGACATTATATAACTGGGTATCCTGTAGTTCTATATACTGATCACTCTGCCATTAAATTTTTAGCAAATAAATCTGTTACAAATGGAAGGGTGGCAATATGGTTGATTTTATTGTAGGAATTCAACATTACAATCAAAGATCGACCAGGAAAAGAGAACCTTGTAGCTGATTTTCTGTCAAGAATGCCAAAGCCAATAGATGCAGCAGCAGTCGAAGACCACTTCCCAGATGAAAATTTGTTCGTTGTTACAGTTAGAACCCCATGGTATGTTGATATAGCAAATTATTTGGCAATAGGAAAATTACCTAAACATCTAATCCTTAATGAACGAAAGTAGATAATACATCGTAGTATCCGATTCTATTGGATTGGGGGCTACCTGTTTCATATAGGGTTAGATATGAAAATTAGGAGATGTGTCTTGGAGGACGAAGTATTTGATATTTTGAAAGCATGCCATGACGGGCTGTGTGGCAGACATTTTACAGACTGTAGAACCGCCCATAAATTTTTACATACAGGCTATTATTGGCCTACCATTTTTAAAGATGCAAAAAAATTTGTGCAGGCCTGTGATAGCTGCCAAAGGGAAGGTCATCCTGGACAGTCCGATGAAATGCCTTTGAACCCACAACTATTAATTGAACCATTTTACCGTTGGGTGCTCGATTTTGTTGGCCCCATTAACCCCCCATCAAACCAAAGAACATACATCCTAGTTGCAACCGAGTATGTCACTAAATGGGTTGAAGCAGAGGCACTTTTGAAAGCTATAGAGGACTTTGTAATACAATTCCTTTTCCAAATATTTGTGTGACATGGCCTCCCAAGGGATATAATCACAGATGGACGACCGCAGTTTGTAGGTAATAAACTTGCTCTAACATTACAAAATTACTACATTCAGCACAAGATTACAACCCCATACCATCCACAGGAAAATGACCATGTAGAGAGCACGAATAAAGTGATCGAGTCTATATTGACAAAAACAGTTTCCTCACACAGACGTGACTGGGCCTACAGATTGCCAGAAGCCTTGTGGGCGTAGCGAACAATAGGGAGAGCTACTATGAGATCTTCATCATATCAGTTGGTATTTGGAAAAGAGCCCATTTTTATAATAGAGTTTGAAATTCATACATTAAGAATAGCCCAAAAGGTGGGTCTAGATTTAAATGAAGCCTAGGCCAAAAGATTGCAGAAAATCAATGAGTTAGATGAAATTATGCTCTCTGCTCTTCAGTACAGTGCGTTAATTCAACAACAGAGAGAAAAATGGCACGACGCCCTCATCAAAGAAAAAATCTTCGACGAAGGAGATTGGGCACTCCTATATGACTCTAGGTTTCAGGATTTTCTAGGGAAACTCCAGAGACGATGTCTTGGACCTTACGAGATACAAAAAGTGCATGATAATGGCACCATTACATTAACTACCATTGATGGATCTGGACATTCCTTCAAAGTGAACAGTCATCGAGTACGACTGTACCATGAACTGATTACTTGAGAATCCTTCTACCAACAATTATGGGAAGATTCTACCATGCAAATTCTCGCTGAAGGGGATAAATCCTCCTCAACGCCCATTTATTAAATCATTTCTTTCCTTTGAAATTTGTACATAAATATTGTTCATTTATTTTTCTTGTTTTTTTATGGAACTCTGTTTCTTAAAACTCTATTTATTTCGCCTATTGTGAGTTTTTTCCATTCCTTTCCAAAGGAAAAACATTTTTGTTGTTCCTGTCGAAAGGAACAACATTTTTTTTGTTCCTGTCGAAAGGAACAACAAATTTGCTGAGAGTGTTTTTGTTGTTCCTTTTGAAAGGAACAACAGTTGTGTTGTTTATTTTCACTGTTTTGCAGATTGTTTTACTGTTCCTTTCGAAAGGAACAACAGTTTTGAAGATTCTTTTTGCTATTCCTTTCGAAAGGAACAACACTTTTTGCATATTTTTTTTGTTGTTCCTTTCCAAAGGAACATCATTTCCACAGATTGTTTCTGCTGTTCCTTTCCAAAGGAACATCACTTTTGAGTGTATTATTTTTCTTGTTTTAGACCAGCATTTTGAGGATTTCTAATGACTCTTCTAAAGGCAAACATATTATTTATAAAAAATCACACAAATTAAAGCTTACTGGAATTAGCAAATCAAAATAAATTGTCATTTTTTTAAGAAATTGTTTGGTGATGATAAGAAAAAGGAAAAAATAACATAATTAATAATATGACTTTGCTATCTTACTATCACTAAAATTAATATGATCGATTATCTTTATCATGTTGGTTCTTCCCCAAATCTTTATAACTTTCTTTGATTTTTACTTATTGAGTAGGAATAAGGGCATATTATTTTCTATTAAGATGTTTAGACTTCTTCCACCATCCCTAATCTTACGGAGTGCTGAGCCATCTTTTATATATAAGTAGGAAAGTGATATATGAAAAAGAAGAAAAAATATCTATATATTTCACTAACAATTTTATGATATGGAAGATGGAGGATAGGGGGTCTCATCAAGAGCCAACCTACCATGATCATAAGGAAGCAAGTGAAGTGGCATTCCCATCATGGCCACCACCCCAGGGATATGGTCCAATGGAAAATTGAAAAAAAGACTAAGTCCTTGGAACAGGAGGTCTAATGACGAGCCGACCTGCCCACCTTTCACTTCTTCCCGGTGAATGGCATTGTGATTCCTCTGGTTCCCAAGTCAGCACAATGGTCTCTGTTATGACATTAAACAACACTTCCCCAGGCATAAATAAAGGGAAATGGTTCCAAGGGTGAGAAAGCAACTTTTTCAAGGTTATGGACACTTGTGAGCAACAGAGCTCTGTTGATGGTATTGGAGTCACATTTTTACAAATCAATAGTAATATTAAACATTTTTTCCTATACCTCTATCTAAATATCAAATGAAAGTATGAATCCTGAACCCCTAATTTCGAACGTATTATACATGAAAATCATCATAAATCGATCACATTAGTTTGAGTGGGTAATAAATGAATTAGTACTTATGTTCACATTAGCTATCCCTTTTCCTTATCTTTAAATCATTACAAACGTTTCTATATCTATTTATGATTTAATCACACACATAAATTTCAGTAAATGCAATAATTTGTTTGATTGTATCATAAGTATGCATGCTTTATCCTATTGTACAATTGTTGTGCAGTACTTTCATCTCTTATTTGACGGTCGAGGATGACTTATCATCCTCCAGGGGGGGCGTGGATGCCTCTTAATCACTGCATGCAGATCAAATCACTATATTTTTTTTACCTGTACACGAATCAAATCCCTACATTCTAGAGAATAAAAAAAACTTAACGATATATTTCCAATTTACCGTGCTGTGCTGTTCCATTACATTACTGTGTGTTTGGAAAGAAGTAACAGTGTGAAGAGAATATGGGAGTTCGACCAATTCATAGCGAGCCGCAAGTGATATTTGTTTTTGATGCTGCATGAGAGATTTTGGAAAAATTGGGATGGATTACATACTTCACTAGGCTGCAACAACCCCATGAAATAGTGGCTACCAAGTTTCTATAGAATTTGCAGGAAGGATACTCCATGGTTAGAGGAAGACAAATAGCAGTAACAAATGAAATAATTGTAGAGGTTTCTGGTCTACCAGTGCAAGGAACCGTATGGACTCATAAGAAGGTCAGGCTTCAAGAATCCATGAGCATTTTCCAGGAAGAAGGATAAACATTGGTCATCAAAGGCAAAGGAGTTCAGCCGGCATCATTGGGAGAACCATGGACAAAATTGGCAAAGGTAGTGCAGGCATATATAACATGCGATGTAATGAAAGACATGGTAAGACCTTGCCACTTTAAGTTATTGGCAGTATTAAAAAAAAACTGCACTGTAAATTTGCCTGCATTTTTAAATTCCTTACTGCATGATGTTGCCTGTAGTATAAGAAAAGCTCGGTACACAGACATGGTGGTAAGCGACCATCGCCTAATCAGATTAATAGTAAGTCATAGTCTTGCCCAGCAACAGACCAGTTGGGAAGAATTGATATTTTAGATTGATGGAGGATTAGCCTTACCTGCCCCAAAACGAAAGAGAATGGATAGCTCAGTAGCTAAGCCATCAAAACGTAGACATTCCTCCCATTCAAAAAGAAGTAGGGGAATGATAGAAGGCCTTCTAGGTAGCAGTAGCCAGCCCTTGGAATTGCCTAGATTGGAGGATGAACAACCTCCACAATTCAAAGGAGGAAGTCCCCGTACTGATGAGGATGAAGAAGAAATGAGTCACCACACTAGTGGTGAGAAACAAAGCAGCGCAGGAGAAGGAAATGATGAAGAAGAGGAAATTGAGGAAGGAGAAGGAAGTCCTCATACTAGTGTAGAGGGAGAAATTCACTACTTTGATGAGGAAGAAAGTAGTTACCATACCTGTGAAGAGGACGAAGATAATCACAACAGTGAGAGAGAAGAAACAGAGCCTCCTGAAAACACCACTGCAAGTTCACCGTGAAGTCCTTTGCAAGAAGACCAATTGGCCCAAATTTTGGCCAGCATGAGTGAATATGTTCAGCCCCACAGCCCTCTAGACCTTAATGTTGATATCAACCAATTGCAGAAGAAATATTTCGTCAATAAAGAAACGGTCGAGGGAATGCCATATGAAACAGAGGGAGCAAACCCTAACGAAATGGTTGAATCAGCTGGGGTTGCTTCCCCTGAGAAGTATGGACAGGAAAAGGAGAACACTGAAGTAGTGTTCCAAACTAAAAATTCTCAGGGAATTACAGAGTCAATTGAAGGTATTACCCCTATAGAATTCAGTCGGGGGCATATGAACGTTGAAGAAGTTCCCCAAGAAGAAAACAAAGAAGCAAGCCCAACTGAAGGCACGACTGATGAGGAGCAAACCCCCGCTGAGAAATTAGGTTCAGAAAAAAGGACAGCCGTTCCATCAAGGAAAAGGAAGAAAGCAAGTGAGCTTGAAAAAAATTGGAGGGAATGACTGAAGCTTCAGAGACTAGTGGAACAACTTAGGAATACCATTAGCATTCTTAAAATGAAACAAATACCCAAACGAACCCCAAAGAAAAGAAGCATAGTCGCCAAACGAACCTTGAAAAAGAGGAAAGTGGCCACTAAAACAAAGCCCCAAGTTGTAGAAACTATGGTTGAGCCTAATCATGAAGATATGGAATAGCAAGCAGCTGTTCCAGATGCAGTTGTTCCAGATGCTATAGGGTAAAATGTTTGGGTTTTTGGTTATCGTATATCCCTCTCAGGGCTTTCCGGTGCCTGAGGCAGATAGTAAGATTAGCTGTACAGTTCATAAATATGGCATATACATGTTCATATTAACTTAAAACAACTTGACGGAATGCGATAGGAAATTACCTCTTTGACGACCTCGGAGTCCCTTGGAGAGCACTAGGCAGCGAAGCAAGAGTCCTTCTTCACCGGCTCCAAATCTTAGTCCTACAATCAATCAAAGCACTCATGTAATTTTTAACACAACATATATCCTATCAATTAAGCTAATATATAATGAACATATAAATTATACCCATCTGAGCCTTTCATATCATGCTATGTAAATATTCAAACAATAATGACAATATTAAGCATTGAATAGACAAAAAAAATACAGTTCTATTTATTTTGAAAGAAGGAGGATTACAACCGTCGGTTGTACCAAACCCTCCTCAACCTTCCAATCTCTCTATCTCTTAAGTAGTGAAGTCTTAGTCAACAAGCTCTCTAGGAACCTCTTTGAATCTTGGCCTTCACACTATAACACTATCCTCTACTTCACAAGTATTCAGAACATTAGCAATCCTTCGACCTTCAACTAAGAGCTTTCAACTCCTTTTTATAGGAGAGGGAGAAAGCCATTGTTGCCTTTCTATTTCCACTAGTTTGGAATAGAAAAAACTAAGATGTTTCTTTAATCTCTATGCTTTTGCCTCCTTGGGAGTTCAGTATTTTATGGCAGTGACCAATAATGAATTGGTGCTTTGCAGTTTCCTTTGTGAACTAACTCTCTTGCGAGGGAAAGCCGGAGATTCAAATCATTCTCTGCGTGTTTTTCCCATTTCAAACTCAAAACATGGGTAATGCTGCCCTCTAGTGTAAACAGAGCGTTGCCCTAGCCACTAACGCGGCACATTTACTGGTATCATGCGTTATAATGCTCCTTTGTTATAGAAAAGTGTTACCTTGGCAGAAATAGGTTTAATTTAGATCTTTGTATTCCTTCCATATTTGTCTTCTCCTCTGAGCTGATGAGGAGGTATTTTTACCTGTAACAGATGCCCCCTAAAGTGTGAGGTCGGAGACAAAGACGATGGCTGAAATACTTTATAATTTGTGTAGAGATAAAGAGATTGAAAGACTGAGGAAAACCTGAAACAACAACATATGTCAGAAAATATAGTATGTGCCTTGAGTCGGGCATTCCCATGCTCAGTAGCTTAAACAACATGATTTCTCTAGAATAGAGATATGAAGAATCTGTCCACCAATACAATGTGGAAGTGTCTATCATAATAGGATCGGGTTGAAGAAGCTGTCTCCATAAACAATATCACAACTTGGGGAAGGAAACACAACTTTAATGATGTAGCCTTTGCCCCAAGGTCTTGACCGCCGATTCACTTAAACTACATATTTCTCAACATGTGAATGAAGGAGTTGTCGTCGAACATGTGAGAAATCCTCTGATTACCAGTCAATAATGAAAACTGTTAACAGATGCGAAGGCGGCCACCGATAATGATGATGGTCCCTAAGATGCACAATACAATCTAGCGAGTGTGAAAAATGAGTTGAAGTCGAACACTCGTAGAATCATTCGACCAGGAGCCAATTATGAAGACCCCTGATCAAACACAAGACTACCTGCCACTGATTTCTACAAGTATCTAGGTACTGATGGGTTTCTGGATCAACTTCCTAGATAAGATGTTGAATTCGATAGGAAGAGATCTGTTGAAAGGTAGGCACTGAGGCGTCCTACATCAGTCAACATGAAACGAAAACCAACTGATGTTATTTATGATTTGACATAATGAAGAGGAAATGGGGATGTCAGACGACAAATAATTTCTGGCATAATGAGCGGTTTGGTTGATAACAGGAGCAGTAGATAGCGAGATATGCTTGAACAATAGAAGGCACTCTAGCAGGGTACTAGGCAGCTGAAGCTTGATGAACACCAAAGAGTGTGTTAGGATTTTACCAGTGTAGGGACACTGGGAGATGAAGGCTAATACTCATAGATGGTATGGTTCGGCTAACTGCGAAAGAGTTTTCTGGGAAGTTCCATGTTCAATAATTTTGCTGCCAAATCGACCTTTTCTGAAATGTAATAGAGGTAGTATCCATTTTGTCCAAATTTTTCCCCGTCTGATTAAGTTTAACGAGTCCAGACGAGTAAAATAGATGAATTTTTCATATTTAGAGAGTCTGAAAAATGTCAGAAAAGACAACTCTGTGCCCCGTCTGAGTAGGTTTAACGAGTCTAGATGAGAAAACTTGGTGAATTTTTCATATTTAGAGAGTCTGAAAAATGTCAGAAAAGACAACTCTGCGCTCCATCTAATTAAGTTTAACGAGTCCAGATGAGCAAACTCGATGATTTTTTCATGTTTAGAGAGTCTGAAAAATGTCAGAAAAGACAACTCTGCGCTCCATCTGATTAGGTTTAACGAGTCTAGACGAGAAAACTCAGTGAATTTTTCATGTTTAGAGAGTCTGAAAAATATCATAAAAGACAACTCCATTGGGGTACCTTTGTCATGTCTTGATAACCGGGCACGACAAAGGGATAATAGTAAGCCCGAAATAGTTCATTTTCCGTGAGTTAGTCCATTGAAGCCGGAAAAGTGAGAAATCTATGTTCTATGGACGTCTACCTCATTTTTTTATGAGTACGAGGAGACGGAAAAAACTCAATACTCTTTGTGAAATTTTAATGATTCCAACAAAGAAAAACTCGGTGCCCTCCGTGAAATTTTAGCGAGTCACACAAAGAAAAATCGGTTAGTTTTTCGGTTTGAAGAGCTTTGAAAAAGAGGAAAAGAATGGCTCCTTACTTTCTGTCGTGGTAGTTTAACGAGCCCGACAAAGGAAACTCATGGTTTTTTCAGTTTTATGAGCGAGAAAAAAGATTCCTAAAAAGAAATCTCAGTGCGTCTTCATAGTTTTAACGAGTCTGAAGAAGAAAACTCTAGTTTTTTCGGATTAACAAGCAAGAAAAAGACCATACAAAAATAACGCTCGATATCAACTTCATATAAGTTTAACGAGTTCGAAGAAGGGAACTCAAGGTTTTTCGGATTAACGAGCAAGAAAAATACCGTAAGAAGAACGCTCGAAATAACATGAGTATGTCTGCATATAAATCTTGATCACTCATCAGAACATTAGTACCAAATCTCAATAGTTGCGACACATGTGTAGCAAGAATTCACGACTTTTGCTGACTAGCGTGAGAGTGTCATGCCCCAGAATTTTCTATAAGAAGGTCGGAAGACCTTCATTTTCACTGTTTTGATGCTGTTAAGGAGCTTTAGGGTGAAAAAGGGGTGAAATCTTCAGCTGACGATTATGGTCAATCTAGGCAATGATTTTCCTTCCCGTGAGATCCAGGTAAGAGCTCGAACCTCCTGCTATCATTTAATTGTCTTTTTGTTACTTTTTTTCTGGTTCAAAATTAGAAAAATTTGAGGCCCTAAAAAAAATCTTGCGCCTAACATGGGGCAGAGGTATAACGACCGTGTTAAATGCATAACCCATGGTGGGATACTACGTTAGCACGCTCTGTTTTGTAATACAGCCAGCATTAGGCACACTGTGTTTTATAGAAACTTGATTTTTGCTATTTTGAAGTGGTCCAGGAAAGTTTTGATCGGTTGAAAATGTTGCATTTGCAGGTATTCAGCTGTTAATCATGAGTATTTGGCGAGAGAGAGAACATGAACGGGAAGAACGAGAGATGGTGACGGATGCCGCAAGCTTGATGGCTCTCTGTAGATGCGGATTGCTAAAGTATGCCCGCTTAGAATTGATGAGGGGTTAAGAGGACCTCCTGAGGTGGTTAATCCAGCAATGGGACGAACGGCACCATGTCTTTCGGATTGGGGGAAATGAGCTCTCAATCGAAAAGGATGATGTGTACTTTTTGACCAGCCTATCATGTCGCGGGGCGAGGCCCAACTTGACGGGGTCCAGAGCTAACCCCCGTTCCACTACTGATCTGATTCATGCGCATTGCATACGTGACACTAAGGTTGTGAGCAACCGGATACCAATCGCCCAGGTGACTTTGAGACCACTGCGGTCTGTATTATGGATGATTGTTCGCTTGGAAGGTGCCAAGAGTCATCATGTGGCCACCAAGGCTCAAATGCTCCTAGCCTTGGACTATATGCAGCCTCAGGTTTTCGATTGGTGTGACGGAGTTGTCCGTCGGGTCCAAGCAGAGCTTACTGCATGTAAGACCTGTACCCAGAGAGAGTTTGGGTACGGTACACTGATTGTCTCTTTCATAATGGAGCAGATACCACTGATGAGGCCCAAGATCATTACAGCGCCATTGGGTCTACGCGAGTTGAGGCAGGCTCGGTGGGCCGCTTTACTTCCACGGACTGGAGAGGGTCCCGTCCGCCACTGTTTTGATGATAGATTTTTTGATTGGCTCAAGTCACAGATTATTATGATTGAGGATTATCCCTATGCAGGGATGAAATTCACAGGCGATCTGGAGTTAGTGTTTCCCCCTGGCACCCAGTGGGGGCTCGATGGTAAGAAGGAAATGATCAGTGTATTCCAAAGAAGTAATTTGTTTTTTTTTCTTTTGAATGTTTATGCAATTTTGTTTTGTTTTGTTGAAATAGGGTGAAAATTATGTTTTGACATGAAGCGTTTGTTTGCTTGACACAGATGTGGCACTTGTCCAGCCAGTTGGGGCCCCTCGCTATGCACGGGGAGGACTGCAGTTACCCGGGGCTGGCGCACCAGTGGATGATGCGGAAGCCGGCGAAGATGATGATGCCCAAGTTTTACATGAACTCTCCAAAAACTTGGAGGGTCTGAGTATGGGTATACCACCCCTTCCTATGTGGGAGGTTCCAGTTCGTCTGTAGTGGCATACTGTAGGTGTGCTGGAGAGATACCTGGTGCCTCTGAGGAGGATAGCTAGAGCAGTTGTATGCTACCATGATCATCAGGCCTAGTTGGCGGAGCGGATGTATTAGTGTCAGAGTGTGGCTTAGTGTAGCCAAATTTTTTTAAAACACCCAAGTTTTGGAAGATTTTTTGATGTAACTATTGTTGGGTCTACGCGAGCCGAGGCAGGCTCGGTGGGCCGCTTTACTTCCACGGACTGGAGAGGGTCCCGTCCGCCACTGTTTTGATGATAGATTTTTTGATTGGCTCAAGTCACAGATCATTATGATTGAGGATTATCCCTATGCAGGGATGAACTTCACAGGCGATCTGGAGTTAGTGTTGCCCCCTGGCACCCAGTGGGGGCTCGATGGTAAGAAGGAAATGATCAGTGTATTCCAAAGAAGTAATTTTTTTTTTTTTCTTTTGAATGTTTATGCAATTTTTTTTTTTTTGTTGAAATAGGGTGAAAATTATGTTTTGCATGAAGCGTTTGTTTGCTTGACATAGATGTGGCACTTGTCCGGCCAGTTGGGGCCCCTCGCTATGCACGGGGAGGACTGCAGTTACCCAGGGCTGGCGCACCAGTGGATGATGTGGAAGCCGGCGAGGATGATGATGCCCAAGTTTTACATGAACTCTCCAAAAACTTGGAGGGTCTGAGTATGGGTATACCACCCCTTCCTATGTGGGAGGTTCCAGTTCGTCTGTAGCGGCATACTGTAGGTGTGCTGGAGAGATACCTGGTGCCTCTGAGGAGGATAGCTAGAGAAGTTGTATGCTACCATGATCATCAGGCCTAGTTGGCGGAGCGGATGTATTAGTGTCAGAGTGTGGCTTAGTGTAGCCAATTTTTTTTAAAACACCCAAGTTTTGGAAGATTTTTTGATGTAACTATTGTTATGGACGTGACATATATATATATATATACATACTTTTTTGGTGATTTTGTATTTTTTAGTTTTTATGTATTTTTAATGGGATAAAAATATATATACTCATGGGTAAATATTTTATAGTAAATGTGACAAATGCCAATCTAACACATAGTTTTCCAAAGAATCGGCTAATCTATTAAATTCTCTAGGAACGTGCTCAAATGTAATTATTTGAAATTGACATTCTAAAAGTCACACTCTTAAAAAATAACGCAACAATACTGGATGACAGACACAGTAATGATTGTTTAACTGCATAATGACGAGTTGGGAATCTAACCTGACCACTAAATTGGAGATGCCACGAGATGCCGCTTCCATGAGGAGTTGGATCACTGACATGTACTCAGCAACATTATTGGTGGCGCTACCCAGGAAGATTCCCCAGAACCAAGGAGGTCTGACTTAGGAGTGTAGAGAACCCAAGCAGCTGAAGCAATGCGTCTAGTGTGACGACTAGCACCGTCCGCATATCCGATGTATGATAAAGAGGGTGACGACATCTGTGTGAAAGAAAAATATTACATGAGAAAAAACACAGCGAAAACCAAAAACATCCAGAGACATCAAAATAATAAGCAAAACTTATATACATAAAATTACAAATCATATGCCTAGCACGAAACTAGGCAAAATACTTCTTTAAGTAGAGCCTATTGTGGGGCTCCGCGAGTGGAATTCCATTACAGTCCTAAAGTTCGTAAGCTCCTTTTGAGAGGACTTTAGTGATGATGTAAGGACCAAGCCATAATGGTTGGAGTGTTCCTGCCCCCAAGAGGTCGCGTTTCTGATCATAAAGTAGAACAAGATCGCCCTCTTGGAAAGAATGAGGCTTGAAAGATTTGTCGTATTGAACCTTGACTCGGCACTGGTGAGCTTCGAGTGCTAGTGTAGCATCTTGACGAGTTTCGTCCAAATTATCGAGTGAGAGCAACTGCTGTTCTGTGGCGGTGGTGCTAGGCAGGAGTTCAACAGCAAGTTTGAGTGATGGAATTTTGCACTCGATTGGAAGTACTGCCTCTAGGCCGAAAGCAAGTTGGAATGGCGTGAAACCTGTGGTAGTTTTGACTGACATTCGGTATGCCCATAACGCGGAATACAACTTCCAATTCCATGTGGTTTTATGGTTTCTAACCAATCGACGAATCATGGTTTTGAGGACACCATTTATGGCTTCGACTTGACCATTAGCTTGAGGGTAATAAGACGAAGAATGATCTTGACAAAAACCTAGCATGGATGTTAATTTGGTCATCATGTGATTCTAGAAGTGGGATCCATGATCTGTGACAATAGATAGGGGTACGCCGAATCGAAAGATTACCTGATTGAATAGGAAGAGAGCGGTGGTTTTTCCATCGGCCTTCAAAGTGAGAAGGGCTTATGCCCATTTCGTAAAATAGTCGACCGCAACCACGATGTAGTTGTGTACATTTTCCGAAGTGGGATTGAAGGTGACAAAGTCAATTACCCATTTAGCGAAAGGACCAATGGAGATAACTGGGTGAAGGGGGGCAGGATGAGTGAACATTTTCTTTGTGAAAATTTGATAGGGATGGCACTTCTGGACTGCTGCAATACAGTCTTTAAACAAAGTGGGCCAATAGTAACCTGCGCGCAAGATTTTTTGGGCAGTGGCTATGCCCGAAAGATGACCACTACATGCCCCTGCGTGGCAGTCATTCAAAATGCGTTCCACCTCATCGAAAGTGAGACAACGTCAGAGAATAGTATCAACACCACGACGATATAGTGTATTGTTTAGCACGAGGTAGTGTTTTTCTTGGTGGTGGATACGACGATGGTTGTTGGACGTGAGAGTTGGGCGAAAGCATTGGGTTTTTAGGTAGACCAAAATGTCTCCATAACATGGGTCCGAAGAATCGACCAAGTATACAGATTCATCAGGAAATGGATCATGAGCTACTTCTGCTGGGTCGATTCGGGGAAGATCCGATAATAGTTCGGCGAAGACGAGGGATTTCTTTGCTTTGGCCGCCGTGAAGACCAAATCAAATTGCTGGAGGATTACGATACATTTGGAATATTTTCCTCCAATGATTTTTCTAGACAAGATATGTCGCATGGGGTTCTCCAAAGAAATAACCGTAGTCTATCATAGTAATATATAATGTCGGAGTCGGATGATGGCAAAAACTACCGCCAGAGAAAGTTTATCCACATGTGAATAATGTAATTCAGGTCTTATTAGACCTTTGAAAAATAGTATATCACATGTTCACTGTCGTCATTGTGTACTTGAACCAAAACCATTCTGAGTGAGGACGGTGAGGCTGCCAGGTAGAGAAGAAAGTCGCGTGAGTAATCGGGGGCACTAAGGAGTGGGGCTGAAACAAGTGCATGTTTTAAAGCATTGAATGACCATTGAGCTTGGTCATCCCACAAATATAGTGTTCCTTTCTTCAATAAACGCATAAATCCTTTCGTCATCTCGGCATAGTTAACAATGAAACGACGCAAAAAGTTTGCCTTCCCTTACAAACGTTGGAGTTGAAGGATGGATTGTGGTGCCGGAAATTCAACAATTTCTTTAACCTTATCAGGATCAAACCTAATCCCGTGCTTGGAGACAATGAAACCTAACAAATGTCCAGACTCGACCATAAATATGCATTTATGAGGATTCAAACGTATATTGTAGAATCTGCACCTAGCAAAAATTTCTTTTAGATGAGCCAGGTGATCATGTCGTTTCTTGGAATGGGCCGGAAGGTCATCCAAGTAAGCCTGTACAATATGTCGAATGTCATGAAAAGCGTAGTCCATAGCCCGTTGAAAGGTTGCTCCAACATTCTTCAGACCGAATGGGAGTTTTCGATATAAAAATGTGCCCCAAGGACAGATGAAGGTAGTTTTATGCTGGTTGTCTTTTTTTATTGCAATCTGGTTATAGCCCAAGAATCCATCCATGAAGGAAAAAGATTCTCATCCGGCACAATTGTCGAGAATTTGATCAATGAACGGTGTAGGATAATTGTCTTTGGGACAAGCAGCATTCAGATCGTGATAATCTACGCAAACTCGAATGGTGCCTTGTTTTTATCAACGGGAACTAGATTGGAAACCCATTCTGTTAAAGGAACGGGATAGATGAAACCAGCATTTAAAAGTTTTTCTACCTCAATCTTGATGGTGGTTGCTTTGCACGGGTGGACAGGTCTGAGTCGTTGCTGAACTGGTTTAGCATTGTCATAAATCTTGATTTCGTGCTCGACGATAGAAGGGTCTATGCCGGTCATTTCTTCATAATACCAAGCAAAAAAATCGTGGAATTCCTTAAAAAGGGATGTGAAGCACACAATTTCCTTAGGATTGTGGTTGGCTCCAATCTGAATATTTTCCACGATACCCGTTTTGACCGAGATATCAATGAGCATTGTCTTAGAAAGATTACCCATGTTCCCTTCTGAATCGATAGTTTGAACAGTCGTATAAGCAGAGGGAACTATCTCAGGTTGGTCAAAGGATGCGATTTTAGTTTTTATTTCCTTTGAGTCAATCATCGAAGCGCGATGGTGAAACTCTCCCCAAGGTCATTCTTCTAGAGACATGATATCTTGCATAGCTTCGTCTGTAGACAAGAATTCATTGAGGAGATCCTTAGAGAGAACTGTTATGGGTGGGAGGTTTGTACCGTTGGTCAAAACCATAACAATGGAGGGTTCAGATGCGGTTTGGATGGCTTCGTAAGCCAACTCAGCCGATGAGAGCGGCATCTGATCTCTGTAGGAATCAATGTATGAAGGTTCCAGAATGATCCATGGGTCGATAGAGCCATCCAAAGTGGTGGATATCATTGCAACCGTGTTTGGAATCAGTGGCGATGGGAGAGGAAAACAACCTAGTAGGGAAGATGCCTTCAGAAGACCGGTACCGATACTGACGTAAGAGTCAGGAAAGCCTCCTATTAGGGGTACAGTGCTACTTGGTAACGTGGCATAATCATGGGTGCAGAAGGATAGCTGATTTACTGTGACTATTTTCCCATCCAATGGAAATAGGATGAGTTGAAAGACCAAAGACACAATGGCAGTCATGGCATAAGACCAACTGCGACCAAGCAATAGATTATAGTCTAGATGGCCCTCTACGACTTCAACGTCCATGTTTACTATTTTCCCACTCAGAGTGATGGGAAAGCTAGCAAGGTATCCTTTTGGGAGGAACGTGTGGCCATCGAAAGCTTTGATGGAATTCGATGGCAGGGTGAGGGTAGGAGAACCTAAATTGAGCTAGCAAGCTTGTGACATAACGCAGGTCGAAGCACCTTCGTCTATGACAGTGCGATGGATTGGTCTCCCTTTTGACACAACCTGCACCTGGAATGAAATTTGGTGTGAAAGATGAGGTTTAGCCTTTTCCATATCAAAGATAGCTAGCATGGAATCCTAGGGGTCTATTCTACCAATGGCCGAAATCAAGGCTTTCCTTTGTGCTGGACAGGTTTGTAATACTTCGAGAGCAGACATGGCTGACGGTGCCTGCACCAAATCTTCTACAATGTTGTAGTTTTGGGTTTCACATGCAGAGGTGTTATGAGTCATGCGTCGAAGTGTCCCTTTGGGGGAATGAATCGTGGGTTCAGCAGTAGGTCGTTCGATATACAAATCATTGGGCGGCGGTGGATTTGAACTAGTTCCAAGTTCTTGAGCATCTATGGTAGGATTTCCAGAAAGCTTGGCTCGAGTTTGAAGTTCAAAACTCTCAATGTCATAAATGGCAGATGGTCCTTCACCGGAAGGATGCGAACCACCATTGCCCCGTTGATGGGGTTGTGGCGGATTGTCAACCATGTGTTGATGTTGCTGCTGCTGATGAGGGAAAGGATTATGAAGAACGGCAAGTGTTCGCCCAGAATCCTTGTTGGCAATAAAATTGGTGCATTCCTATAGCCGAGGACGTTTGTATGTCAAGTGGTCCTCCGCACAGATCTTGCAAGGAAATTTCATGGGTTTATCCTTCCCTTTGTCATTTTTGGCAGCGTTTTTCTGATTAGGGTTATTCTGATTATCCGAATGCTCTTCCGAAGAAGACATATTTTTCTTGTTCTTATTTTTCCAGCTAGGTTTTTGTGAGGTTTGCACAGAATTCACCTCAGAGGTAGGAAGAGTAGTCATTTGGTGAGGGGCGGTGGCAGCCGAAGATGGCTAGGAGGTTTTCCCTCTTGACTGTTTTGTGGCCACACCGGAGATTGTGCCAACGAGAGCATCGGCATGTGCTCCGATTTTCTGAGTGGCCGGAGGATTTGGGTTACCAAGGGCATGGGGGAGAAGATCGTATAGCATGCCAGATTGTGAATAGATTAAATCCAAATGCTAGGCACGACGAATACATTGATCTTCTGTAACCGCACCAAAAAGGCCAATGTCCTTGGAGAGGTGGGGTAAACGAGACTTGCAAAACCAATTGGCTAAGAGATGATCCGGGATTGGAACTTTGACTAGCCTCCTCCTACGTCTGCATTCATGAATATGATCGGAGATGTGGGTGGCAGTGTCTTGGCACAGCGAGGTTAAAAATTCTGTTTCGGTTTCAAATCTAATTGGTAATTAGAAGTTCTTTAGGAACTCCATCGCTAAAGCGCCAAAAGCATTGATGGTGGCGCGTGGCAATTCAATGTACCACTTTGCGGCATTGCCTATAAGGGTGCGGGGAAACAGTCGAAGCCGGACACTATCATCCACCATGGAATTGGATATAGACCATAGATGAAAGGTAGTGATGTGTGCGGCTAGGTCATCCCCTTGTTTCCCGTCGAACTTCGAGATGTCCGAAGGAATCTTATGTGGTACTGGAGGCAAAAGCGGGTTGTGATTGATGGGGTCGTTAGTCAGTTTATGGATATCGAGAATGTCCAAAGCTACCAAAAATGGAAATTGTGGATTTTCCCCCAAATCTAACCAAGGCAGTATGGGCTGATTACTTAGACCATAGGGTCCACCCATCAACGTGTTACCAGGAGGATAAGTGGGACTTTGATAAAAAATTCCTATAGGTGGAGGAGTAGGGACATACTGTTGCTGTCCATAGGGCATATTGTATTGCGAGGCAATCGGTTGGTTGCCCCCAGTATAAAAGTTCCCTCTCATTCCAGATGGAGGTTGGGGTTGGTTAGTCCAAATGGACGCAATAGAGTTACCTAGAGGCATGCTACTACTTGCATAGTTTGGCAACGACATAGACCCTACACCTATATTTGCACCACTTAAGGGAAAAATATTGATAATAGGTTGTCCCATTTGTCCTAAGGATTACAGGGGAAGCGAAATGTTCCCTGCTACCTACGTGCTGGTAACACTGCCCCCTAGTATAGTGGCCAAGGGGTTTGAACTCAGTAGAGGGTTCCAACCGAAACGGTTGCTAAAAGGCATTGAAGTAGTCATACTCATGGGAGGAGCTACCGTGGGTCCCAACGTGGTCATGGTAGAAGTAGATGCCGAAGGATTCGATAAGCTACTGACAATTGTGATGACCATAGAGTTGGGAGTGGGTATATGTTGACTATTGGGGTTACCCGGTGATGGCAGAGAACTGACCACCGGCGGGGAGGATGGTGGTGAACTTAGGATGGTTGCCATTGGCATTGACCCAGTGGATGTTGGTGGTGAAATGGATGTTTGTGTGGCCGAAGACATATCTTGGTGTGGTGGAATCTGAATTATCACAGGCCCCGACGGATCAGTGAGCGGAGGATTGTAATGAGGTACAACCCCTTCAGTGAAAGGGTCCTCCGGAAATTTCGGATGATATGAGGCTATGTGAGATCAAGATTAGTCAGAGGAGACTGCTCTTCTGTAGAAGGCATGAGTTCACCAAGGTTCAGTTCTTCCTCAATAGTTAGTGGAGGTAGACCTTGTTATCGTCGAGACAGACGGCGTGGGTCGGAGGACGCCACGGTGACCTGTTTAATTTTAACAAATTTTAATAAATTGTGATGTATTATAAAGTCTCAATGACAGTAACCACACACCTAAAAAAGAAAAAAGGACTCTCTAAAATCAATCAGCAAGTAGCCAGAATAGGGTGCCCTATCTGAGTACTACCGTTTGCTGGTGTGAAATCCAGTATCACAATAGAATACAGAGAGGTTTGGTCGAAAGTACAGTTACGGTCACTCTAGAGCTTCGCCCGAACCTTAGATGATAGGTGTAAGCACTCTCGTGAAGACGAGTACCCTCCTAAAGATTGAAGATAGAGTGGGTTCGTCTGTTTTACGTACCAGGACAGCCCATCCCAGTCACCTTGTGTAAGTCCCTAAAAAGTATGGCCACTAAAGATACCTCAAGTCACAGACATCATCGGGGGGTCCACGGTCAAGGACAGTGTGCTATATGGGCAGAATACTTAGATCCTTGATCTAGTTTCGACATCCCTGAAGGGAACCCCAATATATAACACACCCACCGGATGCAGTCAAAGGCGGTCTACCTTCTTGTGCACCCAAGTGTTGTCTCGTGCTGAGCTCCGGTAAAGGAACGGTCCCGATAATATGAGTGCAGTAGGATTTCGCTCGTTAATGACTCTAGTTTCAAGTTTTGAGATCTTGGGTGATTTTCTCACTGTTCCTAACCCAAGATCCTAGCCTGAACTACTATTTGTGTGAGCTCAAAAAAGAGTAATGTGATTGATTTTATTATCGCTTGATTCTTAGTGTACTTGATTATTAGTCTTACGGAGGGGGAGTGGACGTATGAAATGTAATGAGACTCTGATTTAAGAAACCATGCAAAACATGCTCTACATATTTAATTTGATGAAGAGTATTTCTACAAGGAGAGGTTTCTGTTCAACATCCATGCACTAATATTCAAATAACACAGTTCAACTTTAAAGATTCAGACTTCTATCTACCTCTTCTTGACAGTCTATGAACTGAAAATTTCAGAATTAACTCAGTTAGATGCAGAAAAAACTAAAAAAAAAAAAAATCTTCTCTAAAAAGTAAATTCTTTTGACACTAACTTTTAAAACAAGAGCAAGCAAACAGAAATGCCATCTTAGTAAACAAGCACAGGGATCCAGTCAAGGAGATATACTGATGTCCAAAAAATTCTGCAGCTAAAACATAATCACAGCAGTGAACAACAAGTTTTGGCTGAATAACGCACTATCTCTGAGTAAAGACAACATTAATCTAGAGAATAACGCACTGTATTTAAGTAGAGTCAGCGTTATAACACACTGGAGAACCTACAGCGGTAGCATTAGCCAGGGAAAAATTCTTCAGATGGTCAAACAGAAACAGGATTGAACTCTGAGAACTTTTGAAATGTCTACTGGGCACAAGTACTGGTCGGAAGGATCTGTGAACAGAGGAGAGAAGAAAGGAGGAAATAAATAGTCCAGAAACTATGGGGAAAACTCCCCAGCGGAGTCGCCAATTCTACTATAGGGTAAAATTCTTGGGTTGTTGGTTATCATATATCCCTTTCAGGGCTTTCTGGTACTCGAGGCAGACAGTAATATTAGTTGTACAGTTCACAAATATGGCATATACATGCTCATTTTAAATTAAACAAATTAATGGAATGTGATAGGAAATTACCTCTTTGACGATCTCAAAGTCCCTTGGAAAGCACTAGATAGCGAAGCAAGAGTCCTTCTTCACTGGCTCCAAATCTTAGTCCTGCAATCAATCAAAGCACTCGCATAATTTCTAACACAACATATATCCTATCAATTAAGCTAATATATAATGAACATCTAAATTATACCCATCTGAGCCATTCATATCATGCTATGTAAATATTCAAACAATAATGACAATATTAAGCATCGAATGGACAAAACAAATACAGTTCTATTGATTTTGAAAGAAGGAGGATTACAACCGTTGGTTGTACCAAGCCCTCCTCAGCCTTCCAATCTCTCTATCTCTTAAGTAGTGAAGTCTTAGTCAACAAGCTCTCTAGGAGCCTCTTTGACTCTTGGCCTTCACACTATAACACTATCCTCTACTTCACAAGTATTCAGAACATTAGCAATCCTTTGACCTTCAACTAAGAGCCTTCAGCTCCTTTGTATAGGAGAGGGAGAAAGCCATTGTTGCCTTTCTCTTTCCACTAGTTTGGAATAGAAAAAACTAAGATGTTTCTTTAATCTCTATGCTTTTTCCTCCTTGGGAGTTCAGTATTTTATGGCAGTGACCAATAATGAATTGGTTCTTTGCAGTTTCCTTTGTGAACTGACTCTCTTGCAAGGGAAAGCTGGAGATTCAAATCATTCTCCGCACGTTTTTCCCATTTGAAACTCAAAACATGGGTAACACTTCCCTCTAGTGTAAACAGAGTGTTTCCCTAGCCACTAACGCGACACATTTATTGGTCTCATGCATTATAACGCTCCTTCTTTGTTATATAAAGGTGGTACCTTAGCATAAATATGTTTAATTTAGGTCTTTGTATTCCTTCCATATTTGTCTTCTCCTCTAAGATAATGAGGAGGTATTTTGACCTGTAACACCAGATGGAGCAACCTCAAGTGAAAATGCACAAGCCTATATTCAAAACACTTTTAGTGATCCCACACTAGCCAGACTCCAAGAGGAGTTGGCAGAGGCTCAACAGGAAAGAGAAAAACTTGAAGAAAACAATGTTCCTAGAAGAAAATACCAGGATTTGTAGCAGCAGATGAAGATCATCCATGCAGCAGAGGCTGAAGCCCATGAGAAGTGTCAAAAGGCAGAGGAGAAGGATGAAAAGGTAATTAATCAATTAAAATTAGCCCAGAATCGAATGGACACTCTCTGCTCATTATACACAAATGTTTTAGTTTGTAGATGCCTTGCCAAGAATTATGCTTTATTTTTATTACAGAGATATTTATAGTTAAAGATTAAAGCAGTTAGGGTAGGAAAATATATAGAGTTAAATACTATAGATGATTTTGTAACATGCTGCAAACTCTATGGGGTAAAGGTACAACGTCTCCTATGTGAGTTCTATTTGCATAATCTCATATTGGAAAATGACAGTGAGACAAATCCCAACCCTTTTTTGGGTGACATCCAATACCAAGAATATATTTCCTTTGTTGTTAATCAATTAAAATGGCTCAAAGCCTATAATATTTTTCGAAGGCAGGAAAATGAGTTAGAATTGTGGGTTAGGAGTGAACCTAAGCACCCGTTGCAATTATGGGCTAGGCAGAAGAATTTGATGACAAGAGAAGGTGATATCCAAGCATTGGGGCCTGTCCATAAAGCAATCGTCTTGAATGGGATAGAATATTTCCTATCTATTAGAAACTAGGCCTACATAGCAGCTAAGGTCTGATGGGTAATTTCCAATCGGAATGTTCAAAATAGAGAACCATTTAACTATAAAAATTTTGGATTAGTTGCAGACCACTTGGTTCTCTATAGCAACCTCATTTTGAGGGAAGGCCCATTTTGGATAGGGTGTAGGTTTCGAAGCCCCATTTCATGGTATCCTGCTGCAGTTTATAAAGCCATTTATGAAATACCCGAAGGACAAACATGGCATGTCTTCGAAGCATTAACTACAATGCATGGTTTTAGGCCTTTTGATGAAAAACCTTCTTTAGGTTATTCTTTAACTGCTTTGCATGTAAACTATGGTTTTCATGAGGACATGAAAAAGGGTAAGCATGGGGGTATGTTTAGAAGTGGAAAAGGTATGAATTCACTATGTGTTTTCCCATTATTTTACTTTAAACATAATTCTTTTTACTTTAGAAAGGTGACTTATTACAAGAATTGTGGTAGAATTGTAAAGACTTATGTTTATTGTAAAACGTAACAAAAAACTGCCTTTTGTTGCTAAAAACAAGAATCAGGCAAGGTGAACAGCTATACCAGAGGTGAGGCTAAAGCAAGAGTAACTGTTGTTCCTCCAGTGCTAGACCAAATCCTGCCAAAGACAAGGAAATCCGAACACATTGCTAAGAGAAGGCAGGGGATAGCTCGACTTCAGTCAAAGGAAATCAAGTGACAGCTAAAGAAAGAAGGGAAGAAAATCCCTCAGGATCCTTCGATCCTGAGGGATCGCTGTTCAAACCTTATCTCATTCCTTGTCTTGTCCGTCGAGTCTGTTATATAAGGCAACGCCTTTAGAGATTCTAGGGAATCAGATCATTTGATTAAAACATTCATTTTGTAATTCTGCGTTTTATTGACTCTCATGATCAGAGAGTGATCATTGCAACACTTTTATGTTCAATTAATACAAAGGCACGTTTCATTTCATCTTTCAAGCTCTGAAGTAACCCAACAGTGTTTCACTGGTGCTAAGGGCCCGACCCTGGTGGAATCGTTCTGCTCTTTGTATTTCTATCCTTTGATTACTGTCATGTGATAATTATGTTTGGTTTCATTACAATTGTAGAGTTACTTAATTACTGTTGAATTGTTTATTGATTGCTATGTGCACTAATGGATTGCATTGCTGTTCTATTTTAACAAGGATCGTGATTCTGTATTACTCATCTTGCTATCACGTATAAAGATTTGTTGTTCCATACTTAGCTCTGTTTGCTGTTCCATTGGATTATTGTTCATTTCGATTGATTACCTAATAACGTTTGTTGTCGACAAGGTTGGAGTTTAATAGGATTTGTTATCTGATTTTGTTAAGTTCATGTTTTATGTTCAATCACTGTTTTTTGTTCATTTCTAATTCGTTAGTTTCAGATTGCAAAGAGATTGTTTATTTACAGTTTTCTGTGTGGGCATATAGATTACAAATTGTTGTTCCTTTCCAATTCTTTCTTTTAAAATAAATTCTTCTTATTTTATTTTCAATAGCAAGTAGTTCAATTTCGATTTCACTTTGATTGCTTAAAGAGTAGAACTGTCAACTGTAGAGAACATTGGTTATTGCTTCCAAGTTCCCAGATTGATTGCCTTGTCCCAGTGTGATTTCAGTTGCATCGATTTCTAAAGGAATGAGTTATTTCTAATGTATTCTTGATTGATGTTTTGCAAAGTAGATTTCAGAATATTTGCATTCATGTTATTGTAATTGAATTTCCCCGTTTACTCTTGTATCTAGAATACTATACTACATCTCTCACAGCATTACTCTGAGCTAAATTGCAGTCTCAAACCGAGTACACTCTTGAAACAAAAATTCATGCTCGGATTGATAATTAATGTAGGATAAATAGGTGTTAAAAAGATAACTTTTATACCTCAACAATTCCTGGGGAAAGAAACTGCTCAAAACCCCTCTATCATATATTGTATAAAGTCAAGGAATCATGAAACAATACAATGCATTTTTGCTCACAAGATTCTCCTGCACTCTACCAATCATCTCACACTGATCTAGGAAAAATTGGACAAAAACTTAGCCAATTCCTTGCCTTCCTCCATCCTTCCTTTCTCATGCAATTCCTAGAGAAATAAATAGTTATTAAATAGTAAATTCAGCCTTCTTTGATTGCACAATCCATCATGGCCTTCCTATGACTTTATAACTGCACCCCAAAAATTTTCTAATAATACAATTGATAGTTAAGTTCCCTTTAACCTCTATCTCAACTGGGTCTTCTTCAGAACTAACATGCATGCAGCTATTAATAGTGAATCATTAGTTATATGATTGATCACTAATTGTGAATTAAATCTATTTTAATTTGTTGGACCTCTCACCAATTATTCACTCAATTAGAACTAGTTAAACTGATTTTAACTCAATTAATTTGAGTTAACTGATTATAATCACACCACACTAGTGCTACAACTGCGACTGGACCCCCAAAATATTAGAATCAATCTACATGCCTCGTCTTAGACCCTCAAACCGAAATTCTTGAGCTAACTCAGTCTTCATGAATTTGTTAACTAATTCAAGTTGTTATGAGATGAAATTAAAATTTATTGTCTAATTTTTTTAAGGGAAATATAAATTAGACGGCCAAATTTAGCACTAATGTGTAACTGGATTCCTCGCCAATGTGTGATTGGAATCCGACACTAGTATGTGGTGAATTTTCTTGTTGAATTTCAACACTCCCTCTCAACGAGAAAGGGATTATCAGCTACCCTTATCATGCCTCTGTGGTACTCGAATTTTCTCTTTGAAGTGCATCTTTGTCATCCTCATCCTCAGTGGGAATGTACTCCAAAAACATAATGCATCTTTGAACACAATCTCGGAGATGGTGGTACCAGATATCAATATGATTGGACATGTCATGAAATACCAAATTAACTGAGAGTTTTATGAAACTCTAGTTATCAAAATGTATCACTGTCGGATCCATCTAATGACCAAACAAACCAACAAGTATCTTCCTCATCCAGATGGGCTCCCATGCAACCTGAATAGCTTCCATGTACTCTACTTCTAATAAAATGAGTGGAATTGATATTTGTTTCCTTTTGTACCAAGAAACTGATGCTGATTCTATGTTGAAGATGCCCCCTGATGTGCTCTTGCTATCTGATGGACTACCTGCCCAATCTGCATTGGTGAATCCTTGAAGCTTCACTCCCTCTTTCTGTATGTACCATAATCCATACTTTGTAGTGCCCCTGAGATATCTCAAAACATGCTTCCCTTCCTTCCAAAATAGCTTGGTAGGCTCACCCATAGATTGACTAATCTGGTTAACTGCATAGCATATGTTTGGTCGTGTGTTCACCAAATACATAATTGAACCCACAATCTACCTGGAAACAGTAGAATCCACTACCTCACCTGAAGTAGCATCCTCCTTCCTCCAGTTTCCTGCAAGAAGAGTCTCAATGGGTTTGCTACCCTCCATATGGAACTTTCTCATAATCTCCTTGGCATACTTTCCTTGAGATACAAATAGCTCCCTCTCTCTTTGAAATATTTCCAAAACAAGGAAATAATGCTAGAGCCCCATGTCCTTCATCTCAAATTCTCTTGCAATATCCTCTTTCCAAGAATTTATGAGCTGCTCATCACCTGTCAGTATCAGATCATCTACATAAAGTACAATAATCAAAAGCTTTCCATCAACCACAATATGATATAGGTTCACATCTAATTTACTCTTTTTTAAGCCCAACCTAGTGAAATAGTTGTCGATCCTGGTGTACCAAGCACAGGGTGCTTGCTTTACCCCATACAGTGCTCTCTTGAGTCTGCACACATGCAACTCCTCGTCTAAGGTCTCAAAACCTTCTGGCTGCTCAATGTACACTTCTCCCTCAATAACTCCATTAAGAATGGATGTATTTACATCCATATGATGTACCTGCCATCCCATCTGTGATAATAGTGAAAGGATGGATCTAAACGATGAGTACCTTGCAACTGGTGAAAAAGTCTCCTCATAGTCAATCCCCTCTACCTGTGAGACTCCTATGGCCACAAATCTAGCCTTTTATTTCTCCACACTCCCAACTGCTACTTTATTCACCTTATAGATGAACCTGGATCCAACCAATGACTTCCCCATTGGGCTTGGGACCACTTGCCTTCTGATAATGGAGTCATAATCCTCAAACATAGCATCAACCCATACTGTTTGTTGCATTTCTTCATCAAAAGAGTATGGTTTTGTCACAATAAATTCACTCATAAAACCCATATATCTAGTATACCTATATGGGGACCTTCTCTGCCTACATTGTGATGTAGGTGCACCTACATTATCTGCCACATCTAGCATCAATCTTTTGGCCTCTCTGGTGCAATTCCTACCATTTATGGTGGATGGCTTTTCATTATTGGTTTATACCACTCTCTATTCCTCTGCTTTTGGTTGCTCCATATCTTGAGGTTCATCCTTTGGAACTAAGAGTTCCTCTTCTGCATGCAAGTCAAGCTCCCTCACAAGGGACAATCACATGGATTTGTCCTCATCAAATTTTACATATCTCTTAACAAATATCATCTTGTGTGTTGTAAAATACACTAGATATTTGTGGGGAGTATCAGAGTACCCAAAAAATATCCCAACCTTTGTTGTTGGTTCTGGATTCTTCCTAGCATCTTTGGTAACATGGAAATAGATAGATGAGCCAAAAATTTTAAAATATAAAACATTTGGTTTGTTACCTAAAAAATCCTCCTCTGGTGTACTCATGCCAAGTATCCAATGAAGACTATGGCTCTCCACAAATACCATTGTGTTGCATGCCTCTGCCCACAGATGCAATGGTAGGCCTTGATCATGTAACATAGCTCGTGATGCTCCCACAATTGTTTTGTTCTTTGTTTCTGAAACCCTATTCTATTGTGGGCTATGAGGTGCATTCAATTCTCTCTGAATTCCTTCTTTTGTGTAGAATTTATTGAATTCATTAGATATATACTCACCACCATTGTCGTTCCTTAGAGTCTTCACCTTCTTCCATGTATCTTTATCTATCAGTACTTTGAACTCACAAAAATTATAGAATGTCTATATTTCTTTTGCATGAATAAGATCCAACACTTTCTAGAAAAATCATCAACAAAAATCACATAATACCCGTTCTTTGTTGTGGAAGCATTTGAGAATGGTCCACACACATCTGAGTGAACTCTCTCAAGGATTTTCAGTGATCGGTTCTCCTTCTCATGAAAGGTGGCCTTTGTATACTTCCCCATAGTAAAAACCTTGCATGTGTCTCTCTACGCAAGTGTACCCTTTGGAATCCCTGTAGAAATATGTTTCATGATCCTGAAAGAACTGTGGTGTATATGACCCAACCTATTGTGCCATAACTCACTGGTATCCCAGATCACCACCTCATCTGCTTTACTTCTTAATGTTGCACAACCATCTACATCAAGTTTGTAGAGGTTCTTCACATGAAACCAAATCTTCTTTACCTATCCTGTGGCTTTGTGATGAAGGAACGACTTTCCTTCATTAAAAAACACATAATATCCAAGATCCTCCAACATAGAAATTGAAACTAAATTATTTTTCAAACATGGTACATGCATGACATCTTTTAATATGAAAGGTTTACGTGACTCTCTCTGGAAAGTAACTGTACCAATAACAATAATTCTATACCTCCAGTCATCACCCATCTTGATGTGCATCTAAGGATCCTTCTCTTCCAAAATACTAAAGAGTTCTTTGTTTCCAGTCATGTGGAATATTATCCACTATCCAAGTACCACATAGATCCCATCACAGTCGACATCATGCATGCAATGAGAGACTTCTCAAACTGCGAGGCCAAAGCTTCACCTGCTACAACTCCCTTTGTTGGAAATATGATTCTTATGGTTGCATATGTTGTCCTTGATGGAAAATCTCTTGCAAAAGATGAAATATATTAATTCTAGAGAAGCTCAGTGGTTGTACAGAAGGTTTGGCAGAAGAAAAGTACAATTCCAACAGAATATGGTTAATATTCATAATTGAAGGTTATATATGTGAGTTTGTGCAGGTCAAGTGGTGTATACACATGGACAAGAACGAACCAAGTTGTGTATGTCTTTTGCGCTCTAAAATTATGATACCAAGGGGAATTACCATGGTTTTAGCCCACAATATTGAGCGCGGTGTCATCCATTTGATTCTGTCCAAGAATACCATCAGCATTAGTTGTGTGGTTTTGGCTCATGGTATTGATAAAGGCTAAAACTATATAAGGATAAGTAGATCACAGTGAAAAGGTGTGCATATGTAAGGTTTTTAACTGAATACTTATCTTTGAATCATATCTACATGAAATGGGTTATGTTTGTTGGTAGATCTGAAATTATGATGCAACCATGGATACAATGATAGATCAGGATCTCTAGACCTAAAATGACTATGTATTTTCTTGATATTGATGAGATGGTTAGATCTGTGACCTGGAAGATGTTTCCTAAAGTGAAGTGAAGAAATCTGGGTAATTTTATAGATCTGAAACTTTCTACAGAATTAATATTTACATATCTATACACTATTTAGTCACGGTGAAAGTGCGTATACACGTGGGTTTGACTAAGAAAAAGCGCATATAGAAGTCAGGTTTTTTGAGGCTTGATGGAAAGGTTATCTATTTATTACTACTATACTTCTGATGCCTGTCAATGAAGTCTTCATGTAGATATGGGTTGTTTGAATATTGTATATGTTGCTAGTTGAATATGTACAAATATGATCAATGAGTGATTAAATTGATTAATATTGTTGACTGAGTAAGGGTTCTACAAATATGAAAAGATATATGTTTGAAAGCCTTAGATCTATTTCTGAGTCTGATCACATTTTGGAAAGTCTGTATTCACAGATTTAATTGTAGGGGTGTGTGTAGGAAAGAACGCATACACGCTGGTTCAGTAAAGTGAAGTAGAGTATGTATTTAAGATGATGAATGATCAAGGTTGAAATTGATTCTGCATGTTGATTATGAAATCTGGGTTTATTATTGTGTTCTAGTTACAATGATCTCACTATTATGTTTAAAATTTGGGATAATTCTATTGGTATTGATCTATATATTGAGTTGTGTTGAAACTATTGGATCTAGTGTGAAAATTTTTGAAACGTGATCTATAGTGAGTCTAAGGGTTGAAGCCTTCAGTGTGGAAGTAGAAGCTTCCTTCCAGTAGTGGCTGGTAAATGAGATGAAGGGGGTTGGAGCTCCCTTCCAGTAGTAGCTGGAGAATGAAAGAAGGTAGTAGCCTTCTGCAGGTAGATGCCTACATATTGATATGAGTCTACATCAGTACAATATTGTAAGAAATTTTATATATAATAAATATTGAAGACAAAGACGACAACAACGGCGGTTTTCTCTCGAATTTGGTTTCAACCTTAAATCTTGGTGTTCATATGTGATTCTCTTGTGTGATGATTTATTCTGTTATTACTGCAGATATTTATTGCTAAACTATCTGATGCATAAATGATGATCTGTGTTAAATAATGATTATGAATTTTTATATAAACAATAAAGCTATCTGAGTATACATTAGTTTATGTTTGGATAACCGTTTACATACGCTGGTTGGCCTAATTAGATTCACCTATAGAAATAAGTAAAGAGAAAATTAAAATATTGTGATTATTGCAAATACTGATTCACACCCCCCCTGCCCTCTCAGTATTTTTCCCAACAATTGGAGTCAGAGCAGGTCCTTCTGTAGAAGCTTAATCGCTAGAAGGAATATCATCTAAGATGAGAAATCAAGATGGGATAAAATCTATCAGACCGCCACTCTTCAATGAAAACAACTTAATATGATGGAATACCAAGACAAGATCCTACATTCAGTCTCTTGGAGGAGATGTATGGGCTATAGTTGAAGGCGGTTACCAATATCCAACCTCAATTCCAATAGATCTAGCAGCAAGGAAAAACTATGAAAGCAATGCAAATGTTGTCAGTGATTTAGTGGGGAGTTTGACTGAATCAGAATTTGTCAAAGTTATTGATTTAAATAAAACAAAGGAGATATGGGAAAACATCATTATGAGCTATGAAGGTGATGCCAAGGTAAAAATCATTAATCTCCAAACTCTCAGAATTAAATATGAAAAACTTAGAGCGCATAATGATGAAAGCATTGCTAGTTTCTTTTTACATCTAGATCATATCATAAATCCTATGAGAAATCTGGGTGAAACTATAACTGACACCACTCTAGTAGAATTTTTTTTAAGATATCTAACTCCTAAATTCGAGTCAAAAGTGTCTACTATTGAAGAGAAGCAGGATCTACAAACTATTAATATTGTTTAACTTCATGGAATTCTGATTGCGTGTGAAATGAGGAATGGAGGTCCATCTAAAGTCAAAGAAGTTGTTTTTAGAGTTGCTGCAAAAGGCAAGGTAATGGAAGAACAATAAGGATCAGGGTATGTCTCAGAAGAAGATGAGATAAATTTTGTAAATAAACTACAACTTGGCACTGGAAGGTTTAGAGGTAAGCTTCCTTTCAAATTTTTTTATTGTGGAAGAGTTGGTCATTACGTTGCTAAATGTACGCATAAAGATAATCATGAAAAGGGAAAGGATTTGGAAAAATGAAATAAGAAATGTTTTATCAATAGAAAAATTTATTATACTCATGAAGATAGTGAGGGTCTATCAAATAGTGAAGAAGGAGAATCTGATCAAGATATTAGACTCCTCATGGCATTTGAAAAGGACACTAGTGAGGCAAAATATACATTTATGGATGCTTTAGAAGAAAAATATTTTCTTGAAGAAATCAATCAACTCAAAATATGTTTAGAAGAAAACAAAATAGCCATAGCTACTCTAAAGAATCAGCTTATAGAAAAGGAGAAGCACAATGAGAAATTAGAATGTGAAATAGTAAGTATAAGAAAGGAAATTGAGAAAGTGAAAACATTAAATCGGAGATTTTCTAAAGGATCTAAAACCTTAGATGAAATTATCAATGTACAACGCTCTCCTCTTGTAAAGACAGGTCTTGGATATATCAGAGAATATTATCAGTCTTCGGCACCAAGCTATCTAAATGCAGCTAAAGCCAGCCATCAACATTTCATCACTCAGCAAAAGAACAAAGAAAATACCTAGGTAAAGCATGACCACTTCAATTCAAGGATGAACAATAAAATAAATAAAAATTAGTAGGTAAACATCAATAGAAGGTTTCATGATCATAGAAATTTATTTTTTAATGGACTTTCTCATGTCAATTTTGGTCATAAAGCTACTCAATGTGTTGCATACAAAACCATCATGACCAGAGAAGCAAGAAAGCAAAGAAGTGAGACTGGAATAAAGAAGAATACTTATAACAAATTTTCTTCTCTTCAAGACAAATTTGAATGTTCTTATTGCAATAACTTTGGACATGAAGAATTTGAATGTAGGAGAAAACTTAAGTCAAAAGAGCATATACCCTCAAACTCCAAGGTATGGAGAAAGAAGAACTTATAGGTTGAAAGTTGTGACATAGATTTATTTGTGGAAGGAGAATAAAATCAATGGTACATTGATAGCAGATTCTCAAAGCACATGACAGGTGATAAAAATAAAATCCTTTCATATAATGCATTAGAGAAGGAAAAGAATGTTACTTTTGGAAATGACTCTCCTGCTATCATTAAAGGTAAAAGTTTAGTTTTTCTAAAAGAAAACGTGAAAGCTACAATGTTATGTATGTGGATGGATTAAAGCATAAATTTTTGAGTGTGAGTCAAATGTGTGATCAAGGAAATGAACTTGTCTTTAGTTCAAAAGAATGTGTAGTTCGTGAACTTGATACAGGAAAAACCGTAATAAAAGGAACTAGAAATCCAAGAAATCCGTATATATTAAAGGTGGCAAAGAGAAATTCTATTTAGGTAAATCTACAAAAAATTGGTTATGGCACAAAATATTGGGACATTTGAGCTTCTCTCAAATAAGAAAATCTAGCAGACTCAAAGCTATTCGTTGTAATATCCCAAAATGGGAATGAAGCAATACATGAACACAAATATGGAATAAAAATGATAAATAAATCAAAAAATGTGTATAAAACACATAGCCATCAATTACATGTACAACAACAAGAAATCTAATCCATTATATCAGCCAAAAGTGGGGAAAAGTAGCATTTTATGCCATAAAAACGTTATACTCAGAAAATTGTGTTATAATAGGAGAAAATAATGCTAGGATCCCTTATCATATGTAATTTGGGACTCACACCCAGAAAATATTCAGAAACAAATCTCTTTTTCTTGTTTAAACAGATCTCCCAGTCCCGATATGGCTCAAAAACACTGAAATCCCATGACTTGACTAAACAAAAATTTCCTGAAGCATGCACAACATAATTTTAAGAGGGTTTCTGATACAATATGTTGAAAATATCATATCAGGATTTTTATTGCTCAAAACATGAAGAAAAATATGGATCTAGCCCCTTTTACACATCAAGAAGATAACCCGGCAAGGGTTTCATGAAATTACAAGTACAAGATGCATATATCTGTAGATCTGGATCTGAAATAACATAGTCTACTGAACCAATATGTATAAATGGCTGAATAATACAAAAATGAAGGAGGATCCTTCTTACAAATCTTTCCTGGAGAAGGGTTGGCCCTTTCCCTAAGAAATCAACTCAAGATTGAGGGGATTGACCCTCACATTGCAACTCTGCGAGAAAGGACATAGTTCCTGCAAGGGAATGTGATGTAGCTGATGGGAGTGCTTTGGCCAAGTGCCAAGATATGAAAATCTTCTCCAAGATCTTCCTTACTGATCTCCCAAATGAATGGAGGCTCCCTCCTTTGAAAAATGAGTGTAGGAAGTGGTGTTGTGAACCCTCACTGCAACACCCTACAATACAATGTTATACTGCTACAAAAATAACATTGTATATGAAGGAGGATGCTTGGTCTCAAGCCTAGATGTGAGGAGAATCAATAAAAACTCCTTCAAGAGGCCTCTCAAGAAAGGATAAGGATTCCTAAATAGGAGATCCTTGTGCTAAGCAGCACAACAACTCTGTTAAACAACAAGAGAATGCAGAATAGTTTAAGGAGACAAATAAAATTATCATTCATAAGATGTATTGCTATGGCTACCTTGCCCTCCTTTTAAACATGTGTGAACATTCTTGCCTTGGGCCCCACTAATTAGGGTTTCCTCCACCAAGGAATATTCCTCCGACTATCTCTGTGCTGTCTCACAAGATGATCTCCAACTCCTATCCCAGCACTATTGACTTGGTCAAACTTGACCTTGTCCACATGAAAAAGTCCCTGTTCACACATGAAGGTGTGAAATACAGCTTTTATGTTGATCCCCTTTCACATTATGAGGGATTTTATTCATGTTTTTATTATGCATGGGCATCCTTACCCATTTATTCATCTCCTAAGTGAAATCAACAAAATTTTAATATTCCAATTTGCTGCATGCAAATTTTGGAATATTACAGTCCTCCCCTCCCAAATGTTGCTTGTCCTTAAGCAACTGCAAGGATAGAACTGAAGAGTCTCCCTCCCTCCTACTATAGCATCCACATATGATGAAATACTCCGAGGAATGAGATGATGTCTCATCAATGAATCTCCATATTTCCCCTCCCAAGCATGCAAGCTAGCCAAATGGATATCATCATGAATAATTAAAGTACTCAAGGAGGTAATAAGGTGATACTAGAGGTAATCTGAAGGCATGGAGTCTGAAATGTATTTAGAAACATCCTTCCCATGTGGATCCTCCATCCCCAAGCAATCATCCATACAAAATGAGTCACCTCCCAACATGGCAACTCCTGAAAATGCTCCTCCACCTTGAGCTCCTTCAAAGTAGGTGGGCTGAAAATCTGAACATGGTAGACAAATTAGCCTACCCCACACTATCTTCCTCTCCACTTATGATATGTTTAGAGCATATGTTGATCCCGGGCTAAAATACAATTGCCCTCAAGTGGCAAAATGAAGACTAGATCTCTAAAGATCTCCTCTCCAATGTTGTGAATCAAGCTGGCCCAAATAATTCCATATGTGATGGATAGGAAATCATCGCCATATGCAATCCCATCAATCACATAGCCCACCTCATAAAGAAACAATCATTTGGCTATGGTGGCCATATCTCCTCCCATGCTCCCTTTAGAACATGCAATGCAGAAAGTGTGGGAATGATCTTCCCAAAAGGACACATCCAACCCATGTGTCTCTCTCCCAACCATGTTCCCCATAAAGATAAGAACAATATCAGAAAATGAAATCATGATTAGCATCAATACGAGGGAAATACTAAATGTTTCATGAGGTGCTAGAAGGTACCAATAGTTTCCCCAATAGTCACAAAGTAGTTTTCCTAACTGCTGCTTCAGAAAATAGTATGGCAAGTTATTTTTTGATACATGGATAATTATGTATGTCATGATATCTACTGATAAATAGAAAATGGTTGGGTACATCAACTGAAAATACATGAAATAAAACACTTTCCCATGGCCATATAAAATATGGCTATCGCCATCATACAATTTGGCCTAATGTTGACTATGGAGCTCAATGAAAATCTTGTCGTCTTGTGGAGCAATGCACTGAATAGGAATGGTAAGAACATGCAAATACTATGTTAGAAAATCAATGGATGAAAAAACAATATTCTTACCATGTGTTGAGAGTAAGATGATGCATATGTATATGAATAAATCCTCCATAGTGGTATGAAACACTCCCATGAAGAGGAATGAACCATATGTTTCATGAAGTTCATTCTTCTTATGCTTGGAAATCCAAGTTAAGAAGATCATATCTCTGTAATAGATGTTTCCATTCACTACTCCATCAATCTCACTTCCTCCTTGTTCACCAAGTGCATCAATGGTGAAGTGATCTTGGGGACACTCCATCAATAACCCCCAACTCCCAAGTGACAGCGTTGTTGGCCTATGAAAATAGGCTCCTGCCAACTCATAGCTCCATTCTTTGACATGCATATTATCAAAGACATCTCCCATAATGCTGCTACACATAAGAAGTTCCTCCCAAAGTGGAAGTACTTCTTGAACATCTAAGGCAAAGAAGTAGCCCCTTTTCACTGTGATAGTTCCATCTCCTACTCCTGCAACATCATGCAAAGTGTGAGAGCAAATCTTCCCTTGCTCTCCCAAGAACATCCAAAGAAACAAAAGTTTTTTCTACCTCCTCATACCTCCATCATACAAATCATGTGGTGAAAACATGGTGATTGATATGAAGAATGTGATATCAACACAATGTGTCCATACTCCTTGTTACCTAATGATGCAAGCATCCTGCCACACATTCTTCCCCCACATACCCTTAGAAAGAGGCTGATGACCAAACTCTTTCAAGAGCAGCCAATGCCACCAAGCCTCCTATTGCCTAGTATCATAGATTTCAAGTAGCTTTTGAGCTTCTTGCTCTCCATCCACATCCATTCATCCACCAATGGATATCTCCTACCATTCTCCATCTTGGTACTCCTCCAAAGAATACTACCATCCTCTGCTATAGGGTAAAATTCTTGGGTTGTTGGTTATCATATATCCCTCTCAGGGCTTTAAGGTGCCCGAGGAAAATGGTAAGATTAGCTGTATAGTTCACAAAGATGGTATATATATGTTCATATTAACTTAAAAAAAATTGACGGAATGTGATAGAAGATTACCTCTTTGACGATCCCGGAGTCCCTTGGAGAGCACTAGGCAGCGAAGCAAGAGTCCTTCTTCACCGGCTCCAAATCTTAGTCTTGCAATCAATCAAAGCACTCGTGTAATTTCTAACACAAAATATATCCTATCAATTAAGCCAATATATAATGAACATCTAAATTATACTCATCTGAGCCATTCATACCATACTATGTAAATATTCAAACAATAATGACAATATTAAGCATCGAATGGACAAAACAAATACAGTTCTATTGATTTTAAAAGAAGGAGGATTACAACTGTTGGTTGTACCAAACCCTCCTCAGCCTTCCAATCTCTCTATCCCTCAAGTAGTGAAGTATTAGTCAAAAATCTCTCTAGGAACCTCTTTGACTCTTGGCCTTCACACTATAACACTATTCTCCACTTCACAAGTATTCAGAACATTAGCAATCCTTCGACTTTCATCTAAGAGCCTTCAGCTCCTTTTTATAGGAGAGGGAGAAAGCCATTGTTGCCTTTATCTTTCCACTAGTTTGGAATAGAAAAAACTAAGATTTTTCTTTAATCTCTATGATTTTTCATCCTTGGGAGTTCAGTCTTTTATGGCAGTGACCAATAATGAATTGGTGCTTTGCAGTTTCCTTTGTGAACTGACTCTCTTGTGAGGGAAAGCCGAAGATTCAAATCATTATTCGCGTGTTTTTCCCATTTCAAACTCAAAACATGGGTAATGCTGCCCTCTAGTGTAAACAGAGCATTTCCCTAGCCACTAACGCGGCACATTTACTGGTCTCATGCATTATAATGCTCTTGTTTTGTTATAGAAAGGCGTTACCTCGGCAGAAATAGGTTTAATTTAGGTTTTTGTATTCCTTCCATATTTTTCTTCTCCTCTGAGATGATGAGGAGGTATTTTGACGTGTAACAGATTCCCCCTAAAGTGTGAGGTCAGAGACGAAGACGATGGCCGAAATACTTTATAATTTGTGTAGAGATAAAGAGATTGAAAGACTGAGGAAAACCTGAAACAACAACATATGTCAGAAAATATAGTATCTGCCTTGAGTCGGGCATTCCCATGCTCAGTAGCTTGAACAACATGATTTCTCTAGAATAGAGATATGAAGAATCTGTCCACTGATAAGCACAATGTGGAAGTGTCTATCATAACAGGATCAGGCTGAAGAAGTTGTCTCCATAAACAATATCGCAACTTGGGGAAGGAAACACAACTTTGATGATGTAGCCTTTGCCCCAAGGTCTTGACCGCCGATTCACTTAAACTACATATTCCTCAACATGTGAATGAAGGAGTTGTCGTCGAACATGTGAGAAATCATCTAATTACCAGTCGATAATGAAAACTGTTAACAGACGTGAAGGCGGCCACTGATAATGATGATGGTCCCTAAGATGCACAGTACAATCTAGCGAGCGTGAAAAATGAGTTGAAGTCGAACACTTGTAGAATCATTCAACCAGGAGCCAATGATGAAGACCCATGATCAAACACAAGACTACCTACCACTGATGTCTGCAAGTATCCGAGTACTGATGGGTTTTTGGATCAGCTTCCTAGATAAGATGTTGAAGTCGATAGGAAGACATCTATTGAAAGGTGGGCACTGAGGCGTCATACATCAGTCAACACAAAACGGAAACCAATTGATGTTGTTTATGATTTGAGATAATGGAGAGGAAATGGGGATGTCGGACGACAAATAATTTCTGGCATAATGAGCGGTTTGGTTGATAACAGGAGCAGTAGATAGCGAGATATGCTTGAACAATAGAAGGCACTCTAGCAGGGTACTAGGCAGATGAAGCTTGATGAACACCAAAGAGTGTGTTAGGATTTTACCGGTGCAGGGACACTGGGAAATGAAGGCTAATACTCATAGATGGTAGGGTTTGGATAACTGCGAAATAGTTTTCTGGGAAGTGCCATGTTCAAGAATTTTGTTGCCAAATCGACCTTTTCTGAAATGTAACAGAGGTAGTATCCATTTTGTCCAAAATTTTCCCCGTCTAATTAAGTTTAACGAGTCCAGACGAGTAAACTCGGTGAATTTTTCATATTTAGAGAGTCTGAAAAATGTCAGAAAAGAGAACTCTGTGCCCCGTCTGATTAGGTTTAATGAGTCCAGACGAGTAAAATCGGTGAATTTTTCATATTTAGAGAGTCTGAAAAATGTCAGAAAAGACAACTCTGTGCCCCGTCTGATTAGGTTTAATGAGTCCAAACGAGTAAACTCGGTGAATTTTTCATGTTTAGAGAGTCTAAAAAATATCATAAGAGACAACTCCATTGGGGTACCTTTGTCATGTCTTGATAACCGGGCACGGCAAAGGGATAATAGTAAGCCCAAAACAGTTCATTTTCTGTGAGTTAGTCCATTGAAGCTGGAAAAGTGAGAAATCTATGTTTGATGGACGTCTACCTCATTTTGTTATGAGTACGAGGAGACGGAGTAAACTCAATACTCTTTGTGAAATTTTAACGTGTCCGACAAAGAAAAACTCGGTGCCCTCCATGAAATTTTAACGTGTCACGAAGAGAAAACTCGGTTACTTTTTTAGTTTAAAGAGCTTTGAAAATGAAAAAAGAATGGCTCCTTACTTTCTGTCGTGGTAGTTTTAACGATCTCAACAAAGGCGCCTCGGGGATTTTTTTAGTTTTATGATCGAGAATAAGATTCCTAAAAAGAAATCTCAGTGCGTATTCATAGTTTTAACGAGTCTGAAGAAGAAAAATCTAGGCTTTTCGGATTAACGAGCAAGAAAAAGACCATACAGAAAAGAACGCTCGATATCAACTTCATATAAGTTTAACGAGTCGGAAGAAGGGAACTCGAGGTTTTTCGGATTAAAGAGCAAGAAAAATACTGTAAAAAGAACGCTCGAAGCTTCTTCGTGTAAGTTTAATGAGCCCAAAGAAGAGGACTCGAGGTTTTTTGGATTAACGAGAAAGAAAAATACCATAAAAAGAATGCTCAGAATTTCTTGATCTCTTTCTCGTCAATAGAATTATCTATGTCGGGAATTTTCTTGTGAGACCAAGCAAACACATCATGGAATTCTTTGAAAATGGATGTGAAGTGCGCAATTTCCTCAGGATTGCAAGCTTCTCCAATCTGAATATTTTCCGCGATACTCGTTTTGACTGAGATATCAATGAGCATTGTCTTAGAAAGATTACCCATGTTCCCTTCTGAATCGATAGTTTGAACAGTCGTGTAAGCGGAGGGAACCATCTGAGGTGGGTCAAAATATGGGATTTCAGTTTTTATCACCTTTGAATCAATCATCGAAGCGCGATGGTGAAACTCTCCCCAAGGTTGTTCTTCTAGAGACATGATCTCTCGAATAGCTTCGTCTGTAGGCAAGACTTCATTGAGGATATCCTTAGAGAGAACTGTGATGGGCGGGAGGTTTGTACCTTTGGTCAAAACCATAGTAGTGGAGGGTTCAGATGCTATTTGGATGGCTTGGTAAGTCAACTATGCTGGTGATAGCAGCATCTGATCTTCGTAGGAATCAATGTCTGAAGGTGCTGACATGATCCATGGATCGATAGAACCATCCAAAGTGGTGGATATCATCGCGACCATGTTTGGGATCTATGGCGGCAGGAGAGGAAAACAACCCAGTAGGGAAGATGCCTTCAGAAGACCGGTACCGATACTGACGTAAGAGTCAGGAAAGCCTCCTATTAGGCATACAGTGCTACTTGGTAACGTGGCATAATCAGGGGTGTATAAGGATAGCTAATCCCCTGTGATTATTTTCCCATCCAATGGAAATAGGATGAGTCGGAAGACCGAAGACACAATGGTAGTCATGGCATAAGACCAACTGCGACCAAGCAATAGATTATAGTCTAGATGGCGCTCTACGACTTCAACGTCCACGTTTACCGTTTTCCCATTCAGAGTGATGGGAAAGCTAGCAAGGTATCCTTTTTGGAGGAACGTGTGGCCATCGAAATATTTGAGGGAATTCTATGGCGGGGTGAGGGTAGGAGAACCTAAATTGAGCCAGCAAGCTTGTGACATAACCCAGGTCGAAGCACCTTCGTCTATGACAGTGCGATGGATTGGTCTCCCTTTCGACACAACCTGCACCTGGAATGCGAGTTGGTGTGAGAGGCGAGTTTTAGCCTTTTCCATATGAAAGATAGCTAGCATGGAATCCTGGGGGTCTATTCCACCAATGGCCGAAAGCAAGGATTTCCTTTGTGCTGGACAGGTTTGTAATACTTCGAGAGCAGACATGGCTGACGGTGCCTACGCCAAATCTTCTACAATGTTGTAGTTTTGGGCTGCACGTGCAGAGGTGTTATGAGTCGTGCGTCGAAGTGTCCCTTTGGGGGGACGAATCACGAGTTCAGCAGTAGGCCATTCGATATACAAATCATTGGGCGGCGGTGGATTTGAACTAGTTCTAGGTTCTTGAGCATCTATGGTAGGATTTCTATAAAGCTTGGCTCAAGTTTGAAGTTCCAAAATCTCAATGCCATAAATGGAAGATGGTCCTTCGCCAGAAGGATGTGAACCACCATTGCCCTGTTGATGGGGTTGTGGCAGATTTTCAACCATGTGTTGATGTTGCTGTTGTTGATTTGGGAAAGGTTTATGAAGAACGGCAGGTGTTCACCTAGAATCCTTGTTGGCAATAAAATCGATGCATTCCTGCAGCCAAGAACATTTGTATGTCAAGTGGTCCTCTGCACAGATCTTGCAAGGAAATTTCAAGGGTTTATCCTTCCCTTTGTCATTTTTGGCAGCGTTTTTCTGATTAGGGTTATTCTAATTATCCGACTACTCTTCCGAAGAAGACGTCTTTTTCTTGTTCTTCTTAATTTTCCCGCTAGGATTTTGTGAGGTTTGCACAAAATTAACCTCGGCGGTAGGAAGAGTAGTCGTTTGGTGAGGGGCGGTGGCAGCCGAAGATGGCTGGGAGGTTTTCCCTCGAGACTGCGTTGTGGCCACACTAGAGATTGTGCCAACGAGACCATCGGCATATGCTCCGGTTTTCTGAGTGGCCGGAGGATTTGGGTTACCAGGGGCATGGGGGAGTAGATCGTATAGCGTGCCGGATTGTGAATAGATTAAATCCAAATGCTGGGCATGAAGAATACATTGATCTTCTATAACTGCACCAGAAAGGCCAATGTCTTTAGAGATGTGGGGTAAAAGAGACTTTCAAAACCAATTGGCTAAGAGATGATCCAGGATTGGCGCTTTGACTAGCATCCTCCAATGTCTCCATTCATGAATATGATCAGAGATGTGGGTGGTGGTGTCTTGGCAAAGTGAGGTTAAAAATTCTATTCCAGTTTCATATCTAATTGGAAATTGGAAGTTCTTTAGGAACTCCGTCGCTAAAGCACCAAAAGTATTGATGGCGGCACGTGGCAATTCAATGTACCACTTGGTGGCATTGCCTGTAAGGGTGCGGGGAAACGGTCGAAGCCAAACACTATCATCCACCATGGAATTGGATATAGAACATAGATGAAAGGTAGTGATGTGTGTGGCTGGGTCGTCCCCTTGTTTCTCGTCGAACTTTGGGATGTCAGAAGGAATATTATGCGGTACTGGAGGCCAAAGCGGGTTTTGATTGATGGGGTCATTAGTCAGTTTATGGATATCGGGAATGTCCAAAGCTGCCAAAAACGGAAATTGTGAATTTTCCCCCGAATCTAACCAAGGAAGTATGGGTTGACTACTTAGACCATAGGGTCCACCCATCAACGTGTTACCAGGAGGATAAGTGGGACTTTGATAAAAACTTCCTACAGGTGGAGGAGTAGGGACATACTGTTGCTGTCCATAGGGCATATTGTATTGCGGGGCAACCGGTTGGTTGCCCCCAGTATAAAAGTGCCCTCCCATTCCAGATGGAGGTTGGGGTTGGTTAGTCCAAATGGATGCAATAGAGTTACCTGGAGGCATGCTACTACTTGCATAGTTTGGCAACGGCATAGACCCTACACCTATATTTGCACCACTTAAAGGAAAAGTGTCGATAATAGGTTGTCCCATTTGTCCTAAGGATTGCAGGGGAAGCGAAATGTTCCCTGCTACCTCCATGCTGGTAACACTGCCCCCTGGTATAGTGGCCAAGGGGTTTGAACTCAGCAGAGGGTTCCAACCGAAACGGTTGCTAAAAGGCACCGAAGTAGTCATACTCGTGGGAGGAGATACCATGGGTCCCCACGTGGTCACGGTAGAAGTAGATGCCGAAGGATTCGGTAAGCTACTGACAGTTGTGATGACCGTAGGGTTGGGAGTAGGTATATGTTGACTACTGGGGTTACCCAGTGATGGCATAGAACTGACCACCGGCGTGGAGGATGGTGGCGAACCTGGGATGGTTGCCATTGGCATCGACCCAGTGGATGCTGGTGGTGAAATGGATGTTTGTGCAGCTGAAGACATATCTTGGCATGATGGAATCTGAATTATCACAGGCCCCAACGGATCAGTGAGCGGAGGATTGTAATGAGGTACAACCCCTTCAGTGAAAGGGTCCTCCAGAAATTCCGGATGATACGAGGCTATGTGAAAATAAGATTAGTCAGAGGAGACTGCTCTTCCGTAGAAGGCACAGGTTCACCAAGGTTCAGTTCTTCCTCAATAGTGAGAGGAGGTAGACCTTGCTGTCGTCAGGACAGATGGTGTGGGTTGGAGGACGCCATGGTGACCAGTTTATTTTTAACAAATTTTAATAAATTGTGATGTATTATGAAGTCTCAAAGACAGTAACCACACACCTAAAAAAGAAAAAAAGACTCGCTAAAATCAATCAGCAAGCAGCCAGAATAGGGTGCCCTGTTTGATTACTACCATTTGCTGGTGATGAAATCCAGTATCACAATAGTATACAGAGAGGGTTGGTCGAAAGTACAGTTATGGTAACTCTAGAGCTTCACCCGAATCTCAGACTATAGGTGTAAGCACTCTCGTGAAGACGAGTACCCTCTTAAAGACTGAAGACAGAGTGGGTCCGTTTGTTTCAGGTACCAGGACAGCCCGTCCTAGTCACCTTGTGTAAGTCCCTAAAAAGTATGGCCACTAAAGATACCTTAAATCACAGACATCATCAGGGGGGTCCATGGTCAAGGACAATGTGCTATATGGGCAGAATACCTAGATCCCCGATCTAGTTTTGACATCCCCGAAGGGAACCCCAATATATAACACACCCACCAGATGTAGTCGAAGGCGGGCTACCTTCTTGTGCACCCAAGTGTTGTCTCGCGCTGAGCTCCGGTAAAGGAACGGTCCCGATAATATGAGTGCAGTAGGATTTCGCTCGTTAATGACTCTAGTTTCAAGTTTTGAGATCTTGGGTGATTTTCTCACTGTTCCTAACCCAAGATCCTAGCCTGAACTACTGTTTGTGTGAGCTCAAAAAATATTAATGTGATTGATTTTATTATCGCTTGATTCTTAGTGTACTTGATTATTAGTCTTGCGGAGGGGGAGTGGACATATGAAATGTAATGAGACTCTGACTCAAGAAGCCATGCAAAACATGCTCTAAATGTTTAATTCGATGAAGAGTATTTCTACAAGGAGAGGTTTCTTTTCAACATCAATGCACTAACATTCAAATAACACAGTTCGACTTTAAAGATTCAGACTTCTATCTACCTCTTCTTAACAGTCTATGAACCAAAAATTTCAGAATTAACTCAGCTAGATACAGAAAAAACTAAAAAAAAAAAAAATCTTCTCTAAAAAATAAATGCTTTCGACACTAACTTTTCAAACAAGAGAAAACAAATAGAAATGCCAGCTTAGTAAACAAGCACAGGGATTCAGTCAAGGAGATATACTGATGGCCAAAAAATTCTATAGCTAAAACATAATCACAACAGTGAACAACAAGTTTTGGCTGAGTAACGCACTCTCTCTGAGTAAAGAAAGCGTTAATCTAGAGACTAACGCACTGTATTTAAGCAGAGTCAGAATTATAATGCACTGGAAAACCTACAGGGGTAGCATTAGCCAGGGAAAAATTCTTCATATGGTCAAACAGAAACAGGATTGAACTATGTGAGCTTTTGAAATGTCTACTGGGCACAAGTACTAGTCGGAAGGATCTGTGAACAAAGGAGAGAAGAAAGGAGGAAAGAAATAGTCTGGAAACTATGGGAAACTCCCCAGTGGAGTCGCCAATTTTGCTATAGGGTAAAATGCTTGGGTTTTTGGTTATCGTATATCCCTCTCAGGGCTTTCCGGTTCCCGAGGCAGACGGTAAGATTAGTTGTACAGTTCACAAAGATGGTATATATATGTTCATATTAACTTAAAACAACTTGACAGAATGCGATAGAAAATTACCTCTTTGACGATCTCGGAGTCCCTTGGAGAGCACTAGGCAGCGAAGGAAGAGTCCTTCTTCATCGGCTCCAAATCTTAGTCCTGCAATCAATCAAAGCACTCATGTAATTTCTAACACAACATATATCCTATCAATTAAGCCAATATATAATGAACATCTAAATTATACTCATCTGAGCCATTCATATCATACTATGTAAATATTCAAACAATAATGACAATATTAAGCATCAAATGGAAAAAACAAATACAATTCCATTGATTTTAATAGAAGGAGGATTACAACCGTCAGTTGTACCAAGCCCTCCTCAGCCTTCCAATCTCTCTATCCCTCAAGTAGTGAAGTCTTAGTCAACAAGCTCTCTAGGAACCTCTTTGACTCTTGGCCTTCACACTATAACACTATTCTCCACTTCACAAGTATTCAGAACATTAGCAATCCTTCGAACTTCAACTAAGAGCCTTCAGCTCCTTTTTATAGGAGAGGGAGAAAGCCACTGTTTCCTTTCTCTTTCCATTAGTTTGGAATAGAAAAAACTAAGATGTTTCTTTAATCTCTATGGTTTTGCCTCCTTGGGAGTTCAGTCTTTTATGGCAATGACCAATAATGAATTGGTGCTTTACAATTTCCTTTGTTAACTGACTGTCTTGTGAGGGAAATTCATAGATTCAAATCATTCTTCGCGCGTTTTTCCCATTTAAAACTAAAAACACAGGTAACGTTGCCCTCTAGTGTAAACAGAGCATTTCCCTAGCCACTAACACGGCACATTTACTGGTCTCATGCATTATAATGCTCTTGTTTTGTTATAGAAAGGTGTTACCTTGGTAGAAATAGGTTTAATTTAGGTCTTTGTATTCCTTCCATATTTGTCTTCTCCTCTGAGCTGATGAGGAGGTATTTTGACCTGTAACATCCTCCCATATCATATTTTTCTTATTGCATTTCATGGGATGTTGAAATGCAAATCCTTGGAGATCTTCTAGAGAAGACCTCTCATCAGTGTCCCCCTTGAATCCACAGAGATCCAAGTGTGATGAGGGAAAAAACACCTCAAACTGTTGAAGAACCTTGCACTTCATGATGTGTTGAAGTGCACCTCCAATGAGATCTCTCCATGAGACCTTCTCTTCATCAATGGACTCCCAAAACCAATAAGGTTATGGATCTGTTGTAGGTAGAAGTTTCTCTTTGAGTTGGGGAGTGCTCATTGAGAAAGGGTCATCTAGAAAGGAGAAAGTGTTTCTCACTTCAAGATGTCTACCATCTATCACTTCTTCCTCCATTGCTTCATGAATGAAGCTTCCATTTGAATGCACCCATAAAGAATGGGTCCTCTTTTAATTAGCACTACTCTTGTACAGTGTAGTGTAATTATGTTGCTCTAAATCAGTAGTATGCAAAGATGTAGATCCTTCCATAAGATTTGGTGAAATGACAAGAGATGGAAACTTAAGCACACCTTGGTGAAATTTGGAAGCTTCTTGTAGGGCTGCAAGAGTTTCTTTCCCATATGTGTTGGCTTCTCAAACTGTTGAAGATGAAGGTTGCTCCTCCATGGTTACAACGACACTGATACATGCCTCCTCTACTAGTGGTGAGGGCTTCTCCCTCCTTTTTCCAAATCTCCTGATTGTCCTTTGAGAAAACTCAACAAGAGTAGACACTCTTGCATGGCTCAAATGGCTGAACCACCAAGTGTTTTCTTCACCTTCAAGGTGCAACGCTTCAATTTCTACAGCCTCTCTCTCTACCACTAGATGTAGTAGGAAGAAAGCCTCTAGCTTCATCACCCAAGCCTTTGTTTCACATGTGAGTGATCCATGAAAAGTGGGCAATAGGAATCTATTGCCTTTAATCATCCCATAGTTGTAGGGTCTTATTTCTTCCTCCAGTTGAATGAACTGTGGTAAAGCTAGAGTATCCTTGAAGCAAGCTGATTTTTCTATGAAAACAGTGACTAAAAAGGCTAAATTAAACATTCCCAAAAATTAGACTCCTTTTAGCATAGAGAGTGAAATTGCCAAAATTAAAATATCCATTCCTCTCATTGAATTAATCACACAAGATGTATATAAATCCCAACTGTTAAGAGTTTTGAACATAGGAGACAATAATTATTCTGTTAACTTAAATGATGACAAACCTGAGCTTTTGTTTGAACCAGAAGTGGAAGGGAAATTTCAAGGAGGTGTTCCTCCATTTTATGTCAGTCTAAACATCCATGATAACATTTTGCACAATGCCATGCTTGATTCAGGAGCATCACAAAACCTCATGCCCGAAGTAATAATGGAAAGATTAGGCCTTGAGGTAACTAGGCCCTATAAAGATTTATACTCATTTGACTCCAGCAGGGTCAAATGCCTAGGCCTAATAAAATATCTTTGTGTCAACTTAGCACAAATCCCAACCAAAAGCTTAGTGATGGATATAGTAGTGGCTGATATAATTCCCAAATATGGCATTCTCCTTTCAAGATCCTGGGGTGTTGAGCTCCAAGGCACTATGCAAATGGGTATGACCTATGCCACCATCCCTGTCTTCAGTCAACCTAGAAGACTGTATAGGGAGACACACATGAAATACATGGTGAGTAGTCAAGAAAGATTAGATAATTCCCCTCTTTATTCTATTCATACGGACCTTGAATCATTCATTCTTTACAATGATGCAAATTTTAATGAGAAAGGGTTAGAAAATGAGAAACCAATCATAGAAGAAGAGGAAGCGAAGGGGAAATCACCCAAACATTTTTCTAATTCAGAAAATCACAGCAAACAGAGTGAAAATTATGAGTAGCCAAACAACTATATACTTAGTACTAAGCATGAAAATCAAAGAAACAATCCTCAACACACTGAAAACCTTGAGGAACAAGACAAAAACATGCATAGTAAAAACCCTAAAAAAAAACATAGTCGCAGTCAAGATAAACAAAACAGAGAGGAGAGAAATAAAATTAATGATAACTCTGAAACCAACCCTCTTTGGAATATGAGTTTTGATGGGTCTTGTAGCAAAAATGGTGCAGGGGTAGGCATATGGGTGCACAACACATAGAATAACCATGTTGAAGGCCATTCATACAAACTAAATTTCCAATTCACTAATAACATAGCAGAGTATGAAGCACTCCTCTTAGGACTACATTTACTAAACAAATTAGGAGCCAAGAGGATGACTATCCATGGAGATTCAAAACTGATAATTAGGCAAATAAATGGAGAATACACTGCAAAAAATCCAAGACTAAGAGCCTATAGAGATGATGCCATGGACCTCTTGAAATCATTTGCAGAATTTTAACTCACTTTTGTACCTAAAAACCAAAATATTTTTGCCAATGGTTTAGCTTTTGCTACTAGTACATGTCTGAAACCTTATGAAAGAAAACATTATACAATCCAAGTCAAATATAGACCAGCAGTCCCAGATAATGAGAGATACTTGGAAGTTTTTGAAGGAGATAAACAAATAGAAGACTTCTTGCAGTCCAGAAATGGGTTTGAAGTGCCAAATTCAGACTCAGAGTATGAAGAATACTGTCCTACTAAGGAACAACCTTGCCAAGAAAAACTTCCTAATACTGCTGATATAAATCTGTTAACCAAAGGATTTAAACATAAAAGAGAAATATGCACTGATTTCGAAAAAGAAGATTTAGAAGTGTTGTAGTCTAACAATGAAAACTTGCCAAAAGGACTAGTGCCTCTAGAAGAATTATTTGACTTCAATGATGTTGCCAAAAATTCTAAAATGGAACCCACTAAAGCTGAAGTAAAAGAATGTAATATAGGTAGTAAAGAAAGGCTTAAAATGATAAAATTATCCAAAACACTACCAAATCACATTAAATTGAAATATCTTGAGCTGTTTAGAGAATTTTCTGATGTGTTTGCTTGGAGTTATGAATATTTAAAATCATATGATACAGAAATAATTCAACAAAAGATACCCCTCAAAGAAAACCAAAATCCTTTTACACAAAAATTGCGCAGAATAAACCCTGTGAAATCACCTCTGGTTGAGAAATAAATCAAGAAAATGTATGATGCTGGAATTATACTCCCAATAAGGTGCTCGGAATGGGTATCCAATCTTGTATCTGTAAGGAATAAAATAGGAGAAATAAGGCTTTGTATAGACTTCAGAAACTTAAACAAGGCCTCATTAAAGGACAACTATCCCTTGCCCAAAATGGATCACATCTTACAAAGGGTAGTAGGTTCTAAAATAATTTCTTTGCTAGATGGCTTCTCAGGATACAACCAAGTATTGGTACACACTGATGATCAACTTAAAACAGATTTTACCACACCTTGGGGAACTTTCATGTATGTGAAAATGCCTTTTGGTTTAATGAATGTTGGTGCCATATTCCAGAGAGCCATGGATATTGTTTTTTTCAGAAGAAATGGGTAACTTCATTGTGATTTACTTAGATGACATAACAATCTATTCTAAAATATATGAAGAACACCTAATACACCTAAGAAAAATCTTTGAGAAATGCAAAAAATATGATTTATCCTTAAACCCAAAGAAAACATTGTTTGGTCTCCAAGAAGGTAAAATTCTTGGTCATATCATATATGAAGAGGGGATAAAGATATACCCAAAGAAGATTGAGGGTATATTGCAAATCAATCATCCTAGAAATATCAAGGAACTTCAATCTTTCATTGGGAAGATCAATTTCTTGAGAAGGTTCATACCCAACCTAGCTGAACTCATTAGAAATATTACAAACATGCTTAAAAGATAAACAGAAGTTAAATGGACCTTAGAAGCAAAGAAATCCTTTGAACTGGTAAAACAAGCACTTACCCAAACACCAGTTCTTATTAGTCTCGATATTACCAAAAACTTCTTCATATTCTCCTTTGCACCAGAACATACAGTGGTTGTTGTCCTATTACAGAAAAACATATATGGACAAGAGCAGCTCATTGCATTTTTTAGCAAGGCATTAAGAGATGCACCTCTGAAATACAACATAATGGAAAAACAGGCTTTTGCCTTAGTCAAAGCCTTAAAATATTTCAGAGTTTACATTTTACACTCACATATCATTGCATTTGTGCCTCATTCAGTGGTGAAAGACATTTTGACATAAGATCCTGATGGCAAAAGAGGAAAGTGGATTGCTGTAATATTATAATATGATTTAAAAATTAAGCCCACTCAGGTGAAAATGTGAAGTTGGGTTACACTTTTTGCCCTTTTTTAAGAAAAAACTTTCATTTTTTTCGGTTCTTCTACTTTATGCAAGCTAAAACAATTTTTCTGTTTAGAATTTCATTTTGCGATAAAAATAAAAGTTGTCAGAAATTTTGTTAGCTTTCTATTAATTATTTTTTTGGAATTTTTTTATATACATTTGATATGTCAACTTAGCATTTCTTTGAGTGTGTGTTTTTTAACAATCAACGGATTCATAAGAAGTCATGTTAATACACAATCTTTTATTCTTTGAAAATTTGTGTTTTTGAGAAACAAAATGTGTTACAACAATTTAGACAGAGTCTACTTCAGTTTCGTCATATTTACAAATCCAATGGATGCATTTCATAATTACTAGAATTTTTTGAACTGGTCCAATATGAAAAACTGTATATTTTGAATATGTTTCGCGACGCAAGAAATTTCTTAACATATAAGTTATAAACTAAAAATATAAAAGCTACCCATTAGAGACGACGGACCAATGTAATGTACCATAATTTTTTCAATTTTTTTTACAATGTATTTTGGAAGACACAGAATTTTGATTTCACTGAATCCCAATGACGTTTAGAAATTGTTTCAATCCGTTTTATTACAAAATTAATTAAAATTAGTAAATATTTATGAAATTCCAAGAAATTCATATTTCCTGAAAGTAGATTCAATCTTGAAAATTATTTTCTTGGTTCCAACAATTAATTCAGAATGTTTCATGGAGTTTAATCAGTCCAAAGTTGCAGAAACGTATTTAGGGCTTGGCTCTGCGTAACTGATGATGTGTTAGTTCGGCTGAACTCTTAAACAAAGTTCGACTGAACTGTTTTTTGCGCCGACAGCCCATTAATTCAAATGAAAAAGTAGTTCGGTCGAACTATTTCTTAAAATTTCAGCCGAACTTTTACTTTACTTTCCGTCGGCTGGAAAGTACCGCCAAGCCCCTCCAAAAAAACATTTCGCGGCAATATAAATTGCTGCGAAACCATTCATTATTTTTGCATATTTTCGCACGTTTGGTCTGATTTTACAAAATTCTTGATCTGATTTTGCAAAGAATTCTTTTGGGTTTAAGGACTTTTCTTGGAGGTACACATTATTTTCGTACATTTGATCTGATTTTGCAAGGAATTTTTTTGGGTTTAAAGAATTTTCTTGGACGTACATTCAAAATTTCTTGGAGGTACATTCAAATTTTTTTTTTAAATACTTTTCTCAAAGGTACATTCAAAAGACATTTCTTGGACGTATGTGATACAGTTTTTTGGGCTTCATTTTTTTTTAAAGTATGGATTTGGGCTTAATTTCAAAAGGACATTTTTTGGTTTTGGGTTGAAGTAAATCTTAATGAGTTTTTGTGTAACTTTTTAAATGAATTTTTTTTGGAGGACTTCGAAGGAAATATTTTGAACTTCGTTTCATTTTTATAAGACATTTTTTTCTTGAATTTTTTAAAGTAAGTGTTTTGGATTAAAGTATGTATTTTTTGCAAAATTTTTAAAATGAGTTTTTTTTTTAAATTAAATCTTTTGTGATGTTTTTTTTTAATTGAGTTTTTGTCTAAATTTTTTGAAGGAAATTTTTTGAACTTCATACTCTATTATCATGGGAAATCAAAGAAATTGTACGAGAAAATATGATAAAAAAAGAGACCCTGAGGAACGTAGAGAAGGGACGAGACAATCTCGCAAAAGAAAGATAGAAGCACTCTCAAATATTGAAGGGGAAAATCAACCTCAACTAGAAGTTGAAATAGGTATGTAAATGTAAATATTATGATTTCGATATGTTTGAAATTTTCCTAGTGTAAAATGTGAAGCTTAATTTTTATTTGATGAATTAATTTGAAAAATATTTTGCAATGTACACAGAGAGAGATATTTCTCAAAACATTGATGATGAGATACAAAATTTTGAAAGAGAAAGTGAAAGAGATATTGAACCAATGATTTAAGATGGTGAAAATGATGAAAGAAATTCAAGTGAAGAAATTGAATCACAAGCTATGTGTGTGTATATATATATATATATATATATATATATATATATATATATATATATATATATATATATATATATATATATATATTGAACACATGCACGTATTATTCAAATTATACATATATTTATTAATTAATTTATTTATTGAATATGTAAACTTATTATGTACTGTTCATTTGAATATGTATAGATGAAATCAATGTCGATGATGAGATGTTAGAAAATGTTAACACTCAGACATATGGAGATAAAAAAACTGACCATTATATACGATATCGTGTTAACCGCATTTTTGAGAAATATTTCATAAAGGAAAATGTGACAGTTCAAGCCCAAATGTTGAAAGGTCTCCTATCATTAAGGAAATTAAAAGAAGCTATGACTTTATTGGGTATTCGAAAATAAATCAAAGATAAAAAAAATGAAGGAAAATGTGATACAAAATATAAATAGTGTTATAAATTCAATTAGAAGATCTAGACAGAAAAATGTTTCAGTTGTACATAGAGAAATACATATGGTAGTGGTTTCATTAAGTACTAAAGAGAATCGCTTGATAAAATCTATGGCACGAGCATTAGGAGCCTCGCGAAAATTTTTGCACAAACATCAAAAATTTTAGTTGCAAATAGATGTAAATGATGAAATTGCTTGTTGGAGAGATATTTGTAGGTAGCCATACAAAGATAGACTTGGAGAACATGTTAAAAAAATAATATATGAATATTGGAAGAACAATTTGTGTGTTTCGCCAACTGCAAAGAAGAATATCACGAAATCAGTATGAAGAACATGAAAAAAATTTCTTGGAAACCACTCAGATAGAGTTGTTCAACAAGTTCAAAGAAGAGAATCGTGAAATTCATTTTTAAATCAGTGCTTTTGTTCAACATAAACCATGGTATGTGTTGGGGTTCCCATGTTTTGGCTAGATTGGCAAGACCAAAAGATGAGACAACATCATAACCACTTTGGGGCCCTAGGATCTAGCCCTCCTGGGCCCGGAGAGGGATCTCTCCAATAAACACAAAGAATGATATATCTTTGAAATCTAAAATTTAAGTATTAGGCTAGGTATGAAGCAGAGAGGGGGGTTTAGACTGATTTGGTTGGTTTTTTGTTGGGATGAGTCACGAGATCATAGGCTAAGAAGGTAATGGGAAGAAAGGAGCAGAGCAATAGGACATTTCGGCAAAGAGAGAATGGGTTAAGTCCATGCCATCCTTTTGGGTATGGAGTCATGAAAGGTAATTACATGCAAACAACTAGCCAAGGCTTTCAAAGGGTAAGTCATCTATATTAAAGGATCTTTGAGATAGATGATGGAATGGAACAGTAAGGAAAGAAGGTGAAAGAAGGAAAGCAACCCAATTTCTGCCTATAGATCAGGTCAGAGGTCATTTAACTCCAGACCTGCTTGGACATACTCAAAGGCGGCTTTCAATGAAGTCACAAAGGGGTAGCTTATAGATCGGACCAGAGGTCATTTAACTCCAGGTCTAATTTAGCATGCTCCAAGGGAAAAATAGAGACAAGATTTGACACAAACTAGAGTCTATAGATCGGAGAAGGATTTTTAACCTTACCTGCTTTGACACCAGCAAGAAACATCCAAGCAACAAGCTCCGAGTTCACACATCAGCTAGCAGGAAATAACATCTGCTATGCTGGTTAAACCACATGAATTTACTCTTAGATTCACAGTCAGCGGAAAAAATTTAAGGTAGGGAGAGAAGAAACATACAGTACCATGCGAGGGTAAATCCTATGCTATTTTTCTGATGCGTACCAGAAGACCAATGAACAACATGAAAAATGTAAATAAAAATGTGATAAGAATAACATCTCCCGTAGTAATAGACCAAGATCCTGTGAAATTTTCTTGATTAATTGATGCAAAACTAGTCACATACACTGAGCTCAATGGCTGATTACAGTCTCAACTTTCTCCTCCCAGCCTACTACATTACAAACTACTCTGCTACTCTCTCCCCAAAACTGTTTCTAACAGTAAAAAATGAATCCCTACAACCTCAAACGCAATAACACAATACAACCCTTTACAAACTGTTCTCTGGGATTATTTATAGGAAAAAGGATAACAGGAGTAGGTGATACACATTAAATCGATTCATTAAGACAGAGTGGAATTGGTGCTCATGCCCACTCTGCTTAATAGCAATGCGCTGTACTTGGTGGTTTGGTTCGGGGTCTCTGTCAGGTCGATAGTGACCTCAAATGTTTCTTTGGAGTCCTTTCTGATTGTAAGGCACTCTGTTCTGTCTACTGAAGCAAGTAAGGTGACTGAAGGTCTTCTTGGTTTCCATACCTCCATTATTGCCACCCTGACAGTCTTTGGAAGCTTTCTGTCAGTGGAATGATGTTTGGGAGCTCGGGGAGGCATGAAGATTTCTGCTGAGGGCGTACTGCTCTGAGAAAATGTACTGCTGATGCTGAGGGTAGATATGGCTTGATTCATTTTTTCTTTATATTCAAACTGTGTCCTTTCCTTTGATCACAGGATTAGGTCTCGAGTAGTCGATTAACAGGCCTTAATCCTCTTAATTTTGTCTCTTCTGTTTTGTTGAGCTACAGTTGTAATGAGCTCTTTGTGTTTTGTATCGCAGTGACTGCGATTATGGAAAATGGAGTGAATTCATCACTCTGTGTATCCTGCACAAGAGAAAGAACCAATTATAAAATCCAGGGTAGTGGCAGAAGCATGCTGCGAAGGCTTGCAGAATGGTGGCGGAACAGTGGAAATGGAGACTGTGGAGGAAAAGGTGAACATGCAATGAAATGGAGGTTTGGTGGAAGAATGAATGAGAGCCCTTTGATAAAATGGGATGGACGGCCGCGATCAAATCACATCGGAAGGTGGCAGAGGTGACACATTTGGGAACTTCCGATTTGCGATGCGCGATTGAGCACCAGCCGTCAGATCACGTGGGGAATCAACGGTGGAGATTCAATCATCGAGGAGACGAACAGGGGTAAAAGATCAGAGTGGGAGAAATAAGGGCCATTGGATCAGAATGGATGGATGGCGGAGATCGGATCGAGGGTCGGCAATCAGGGAAAATAGGAAGTAGTACATTAAGTCTTTTCAGATTGCGATTGGAGCAATGGGTGTGCGCGGGGCAAGCACTGGCTGTCATATCATAAAAGATCAACGGATGGTATCGCAGCAGGAACACAAAAGAGGAAAGTCAATCGCATCGGAGATCTTCAGAGCGACAAAAGAAATGCACTTACCCGCTCTTCCGATTGCGATAAGCGCCCGAAGCTTAAATGCTTGGTTTCGGTGCTTGGTTACATGGTGGGGAAGTGGTTGGGGCTGGCCGAGAGGGGCTAAAGCCTTTATATGTTTAAAAATGGGTTTTTTAGACAAACGAAGGGTATTTGTAGGGTTAAAGGGGAATGGAGATGATTTAGAGGGTAAATAAGGGAAATAGAGAAGAGTAAAGGGGAAGAAAACAAAGTTTTAGTGGGAATGAAAATAAGGGGGGAAAGGCCTTATTGGACATTCTTCTTCACAAACAGGGAGGCTTCATAACTGAAACAACAGTGATGATTTATCAAAGGAAAGGCACAAGGAGGCTTCAAGGATGATGTGTTTTCAGGGGAAATGCATTCCTTGAAGGCTTAAAAACATTTTAGCCCTCTGTTTTCTTGTCAAAAAATTCATAGGGGGTTAATAGTGGCTCCACATGGGGATGGCTTCTTCTTGAAGGATTCAAGAATTTAGAGAGTGATCTTTGGTGTAGGCCAGATGCCTGGTACTTGACACATTTTTTCTTTTCTTGGATCAGCTGCCACAAATCATGAAGACATCATATCAGCAAAAATATTTTCCTAAACAACTACCTACCCGTACTATAGTCCTAACATTTTTTCTTCTTGGTGTATTTGGACTAGCAGACACTTTACATCATTGATTTTACAAACAGGAAAAACAAACGTATTCTACCTCTACCCTTATTACTCCATGGGAATAGATTAAACTGTTGGCCTCATAGTTTCTCTACCTACACTACTATCTGCTAGGATTAGACTATCTAGTAGATTTCTTCTCTACATTCTAAGACAAAAATTGAAAAACAATCAAGCCAGGATTAGACTGTCTGGCTTGTTGCGAACCGTGGCATAAAGACAAAACTACTCACAGACTGAAAACTTTGCAGAAATTCAAAACACATGACTAAATGCTCACAGACTAAGCTTTATTGATATTTTCCTACCTGCCCTACTCTACTTGGAACTCTTTGATGCTCTAGGTGATACAATAATGCCAATGCAACCAGTCAAGTAGTAGCAAAAAGGGGCAGAAGGACTGAATTCTCATTAGAGACAACCACAGGGTGCTCTGCCTGTGGTTCTTCAAAACTGAGGTCATCATCTATTGTGACCACTCATGATGAATCTGGCCCTGGAAAAGGATCAATGCTGGAGAGTTCGAGCTAATCAGGGCCTCCATGTACTCTGCCATAGGATCAATGAACAGATGATGCACACTTTCTTCTTTCAGGCCTGCCATGAATAGTAGGTTGTCTTCATCCTGGGCAGCTTTGATTACTGTATCTTCCACTGCATCTTCAGTGTGGCTCTTGAAAGCCCGATCATGTTCTTCTTTTATTTCAACAGGCAGTGGAATCTCTTCTTTCTTAGGGGGAGGGAGACTTTCCAAAAAGGCTCTTGGGTCTCTAAACTAATATGATTTTTCTTGTGAGTTCAGAAATTGGATCTCAGCTTCATATCTTTCAACCACAAATTCTAGAAATATTTTCTTAAGCACGGGATTGAAACTTGAACTGAGAAGGATAGCCCCAGGGAGGTCCTCCACCTCCAACTCTGCCAAGTCACATGACATTACATCTCGACACTCTGCTATGAAACTTGGATGCATTTCTGCAAACTGCTCAGAGTCTTCCATTAGTGAAGTGACTTGGTCTTCAGTGTGGATGATTTTGTACTGCGACATGGTCTCCCAGTGGAGTCTTGTGAAACCAAATATAATCAGCAGCATACTGATCACCAGTGGATTATTTTAATCATTCGGGAATTGTGGAGTCACCAGGTGGATGATTTACAATTTTATTGTCCACCACAGTGATTTACCAAATCAAGGTTATTGGTCTCTTTCCCCAGTGGAGTCGTCATTATATTTGGAGATGACAATGGGACACAGACCAAATATTAGCAGTTAAGGACTCTCAGATTTTTCCCCAGCGGAGTCGCCATTGTGTTGGGGTTCCCATGTTTTGGCCAGATTGGCAAGACCAAAAGATGAGAAAACATCATAAACACTTTGGGGCCCTAGGATCTATCCCTCCTGGGCCCGGAGAGGGATCTCTCCAATAAACACAAAGAATGATATATATTTGAAAGCTCAAACTGAAGTATTAGGCTAGGTATGAAGCACAGAGGGGGGTTTAGACTGATTTGGTTGGTTGGTTGCTGGGTTGAGTCATGAGATCATAGGCTGAGAAGGTAATGGGAAGAAAGGAGCAGAGCAATAGGACGTTTTAGCAAGATAGAATGGGTTAAGGCTGTGCCATCCATTGGGCTATGGAGTCATGAAAGGTAATTACATGCAAATAACTAGCCAAGGCTTTCAAAGGGCAAGTCATCTATACTAAAGGATATTTGAGATAGATGATGGAATGGAACAGTAAGGAAAAAAGGTGAAAGAAGGAAAGTAACCCAATTTCTACCTATAGATCAGGTCAGAGGTCATTACTCCAGACTTGCTTGGACATACTCAAAGGTGGCTTTCAATGAAGTCACAAAGGGGCAGCTTATAGATCAGACCAAAAGTAATTTAACTCTAGGTCTGCTTTAGCATGCTCCAAGGGAAAAACAGAGACAAGATTTGACACAAACTAGAGTCTATAGATTGGAGAAGGGCTTTTAACCTTCCCTGCTTTGACACCAGCTAGAAACATCCAAGCAACAAGCTCCGAGTTCACACGTCAGCTAGCAGGAAATAACATCTGCTACACTGGTTAAACCGCATGAATTTACTCCTAGATTCACAGTCAACGGAAAACATTGAAGGTAGGGAGAGCAGAAACATGGGGTACCATGCGAGGGTAAATCCTATGCTATTTTTCTGATGCGTACCAGAAGACCAATGAACAACATGAAAAATGTAAATAACAATGAGATAAGAATAACATCACCCGTAGTAATAGACCAGGATCCTGTGAAATTTTCTTGATTAATTGATGCAAAACCAGTCACATAGACTGAGCTCAATGGCTGATTACAGTCTCAAATTTATCCTCCCAGCCTACTACATTACAAACTACTCTGATACACTCTCCCCAAAACTGTTTCTAACAGTAAAAAATGAATCCCTACAACTACAACCGCAATAACACAATCCAACCCTTTACAAAATGTTCTCTGGGATTATTTATAGGAAAAAGGATAGCAGGAGTAGGTGATACGCATTAAATCGATTCATTAAGACAGAGTGTAATTGGTGCTCATGCCCACTCTGCTTAATAGCAATGCGCTGTACTTGGTGGTCTGGTTCGGGGTCTCTATCAGGTTGATAGTGACCTCAAATGTTTCTTTGGAGTCCTTTCTGACTGTAAGGCACTCTGTTCTATCTTCTAAAGAAAGTAAGGTGATTGAAGTTATTCTTGGTTTCCATACCTCCATTATTGCCGCTCTGACAGTCTTTCTAAGCTTTCTGTCAGTGGAATGACCTTTGGGAGCTCCAGGAGGCATGAAGATTTCTGCTGAGGGCGTACTGCTCTGAGAAAATGTATTGCTGATGCTGAGGGAAAATATGGCTTGATTCATTTGCTCTTTATCTTCAAATTGTGTCCTTTCCTTTGATCACGAGATTAGGTCTCAAATAGTCGATTAACAGGCCTTAATCCTCTTAATTCTGTCTCTACTGTTTCGCTGAGCTACGGCTGTAATGACCTCTCTGTGTTTCGAATTGCAGTGACTGCGATTATGGAAAATGGAGTGAATGCATCACTCTGTGTACCCTACACAAGAGAACAAACCAATTATAAAATCCAGGGTAGTGGTGGAAGCATGCTGCGAAGGCCTGCAGAATGGTGGTGGAACAGTGGAAACGGAGACTATGGAGGAAAAGGTGAACATGCAATGAAATGGAGGTTTGGTGCAACAATGAATGAGAGCCCTCTGATCAGATGGGATGGAAGGCCGCGATCAAATTGCATCAGAAGGTGGGAGAGGTGACACATTTGGGAACTTTTGGTTTGCGATGCGCGATTGAGCACCAGCCGTCGGATCGCGTGGGGAATCAACGGTGGAGATTCAATCGGAGGGGAGACAGACAAGGATAAAAGAGAGGAGTGGGAGAAATAAGGGCCATTGGATCAGAATGGATGAACGGTGGAGATCGGATTAGGGGCGGAAATTGGGGAGAAAAGGAAGCGGTGCATTAAGTCTTTTCCGATTGCGATTGGAGCGATGGGTGCACGCGGGGCAAGCAATGGCTGTCAGATCATAAAATATCAATGGCTGGTATCATAGTGGGAACACAGAAGAGGAAATTCAATCACATCGGAGATCTTTGGAGCGACAAAATAAATGCGCTTACCCGCTCTTTCGATTGCGATAAGCGCCCATAGCTTAAATGCTTGGTTTCAGTGCTCAGTTACATGGTGGGGAAGTGGTTGGGGTTGGCCGAGAGGGGCTAAAGCCTTTATATGTTGAAAAATGGGTTTTTAATCCAAACGGAGGGTATTTGTAGGGTTAAAGGGGAATGGAGATGATTTAGAGGGTAAATAAGGGAAATAGAGAGGAGTAAAGGGGAAGAAAACTGAGTTTTAGTGAGAATGAAAATAAGGGGGAAAAGGCCTTATTGGGAATTCTTCTTCACAAACAGGGAGGCTTCATAACTGAAACAACAGTGAGGATTTATCAAAGGAAAGGCACAAGGAGGCTTGAAGGATAATGTGTTTTCAGGGGAAATGCATTCCTTGAAGGCTCAAAAACATTTTAGCCCCATGTTTTCTTGTCAAAAAATTCATAGGGGGCTAACAATATGTAAAACCTATCAACATACGCAACACTTGTTGTTGTCGTTATCATGTGGAATTTCAGTTATATTATGACACATTCCTTGATTTTGGTAGAAAATTTTGGAAGGATTCACCTCCTCCTTCCACTATCCGTGATTTCATATCTCAAATTCTATGTGAAAGAGAAAGTGATGAACTATTTTACGAAAATAAATGTGCTGGTGGTAAAAAATGTGACGATTGTGGAAATTTGACTAAATTTCAAAAAAAATATCGTACTGATATAAATGATCAATCATTGTCTAACATGAAAGTGAAATGGAAGAGATATGAATATATCCATACATCGATTCAGGGTGCAAATAGTGTTAAAAGAATTGAATTACGAGAAGAAGAAATTTTTGTGATAGAATTTTTGAGAAAGTTTGAGGCAGAAATTCACAAATACACCAAGCATTCCCATAGAGTTCGATGGCAAGACTTGCAATTCAAAAAATCCTGTGAATTTTTTCCACCAAGGACCATTTTGTCAGTAATTGATTTTGCATAAAACTACACATTTGTTCCACAAAAAGAAATTCAGAGTGAATACTATCATTCTGACCAAGTATCCATGCTCGTCCATATTCTATATAGACACGTTGAAAAAAACGTCAATCATATAGAAAGCACCAGTAAAAATCGACATATTATTAAAGAATATCACTTTTATATCAGTGACGATCATACACATGATACATATTTTGTACAACATTGTTTTGGAAAAATTTATGATTCCTTGAAAAATCATGGAATAACATTCAATGAACATTGGATATGGTCATATGGATGCATAGGACAATTCAAATTTGCACGTTCATTCTTTTGGTTGTGTTGTCTTCATAGGAAAACCTGCATTAAAGATTGTTGGAATTTCTTTGAGACTGGCCATGGAAAAGGAGAACATGACGGTGTAGGGGCATCCATAAAATGAGCACTTCAAAGATATCAAATGAACCCCTCTGCAAGCCGACTTTTGGACGTGAAAGAAGTTGTTCAATGGTGCATCGTTGCTCTAAGCCATGAGACAAACCGATCAAGGGAAGTGCGAAGGTACATTCAATTTAATTTTTATTGGATATCTAATTTTAAATAGTGTACATTTATCACAATGATTATCTTTGATTGTATTTTGATATCATATTTACATTATTTTTTAAATTTTCCATATAAAGATTTTTTTGGCATATTGGGATGGAAGACGTAGATAGATCAATTGGAAATGACGTTGAAACAATAAAAGGGACTCGAAAATTGCATTCAATTAAAAAAAAGTCGTCCAGAAATGTGTTTGCATTGGATAAAAGAGAATATTATTGTTTTTGTCATGTTTGCATAAACAACACAAAATCCAATGACGTTTGTGAAAACAAAATGTATGTAAAATATTGGAAACATACAGAGCTAAGTACAAAGGGAAAAATGTCCATTGCAATGTTTGAAGAAATGCAATCAGAGGAGACTACAATATCATCTGATGGTGATCAAGTTTTTGATCTTGTTAGAGAAGGTAACATTTGAATTTCTTTCTAATGACAAAGATCTAGAAATAAATTTGAATATGTATAATTTTGTTAAGTTTGTTTTATTGTGCAGGAGATGTTTTCGTTGTAATTGAACCTACTAACAATGATGAAAATGTGAAGTATTATTTGATGCGTTGCACTAAACGAAAAATGAAATTATTAGAAGACTATAATGATCACGGATTTCCATATGAAAGAGGATCTATTATACTGAAAGGTTATTTTTTCAGACAAACTAATCAAAGTGGGGATTTTGTTTACTTTGAAGACTATGAACCTGATTTCATAAGTTGTCAATATAGTCACTTGGTGTGTGCAACACGCATAAAGTTGATAGAGGTTCAATCAAAGAAAAAAACGAAAATTAAGAAATGGAAAATGTCAAAATCCGATCATGAATGGATTATTGAAGATGGCATTCCATTGGAATTTTTTTGATTGAACTGCCCAAAAATTTATTCTCTTTGGATTATATGTTCTAGAACTTCCAGTACTCAATTAAAAATTGAGCTGCCTTGTTATGTTATCTATGCAAGTGTTTGCACATGTACAAATTGTTTTTGTACATGCACACTCTAGTATCAACTGAAAGTATCTTTTCTAAACATGCATTGATGAAAAATGTTGCATGTATTGGATATATGTGTGTGTGTGTGTGTGTGTGTGTGTGTGTGTTCTAGAATGCAATTAACTGTTCAAGTAGTTTTACTATGTGCATTGATGAAAAATGTTTCACGTACTCAATATATATGTTCTAGAATGCAATTAACTGAAAGTAGTTTTTCTATGTGCGTTGATGAAAAATGTTGCATGTACTGGATATATACATGAACTCAATGCACGCCCAATTTTTCTTGTGGGATTTTTTGGTAAAAATTATCCATAATGTAAATAAATAATCCGCAGTATAATTTTGTACGAAGATTCCTTTCAGACAAGAGACTCGGAGCACTTCTTCGACTTTTGGTGGGATTTGACCCACATCTCTATTCCTGATTGAAAATCTAGTACAAAATTTGTCTGTCCAATGGTCGAATATGTTCTATGTGCATTGATGAAAAATGTTGTGCACGTATTGGATATATGTGTGTGTGTGTGTGTGTGTGTGTGTGTGTGTGTGTGTGTGTGTTCTATAATGAAATCAATTGTTCAAGTAGTTTTCCCATGTGCATTGTTGAAAAATGTTTCAAGTACTGAATATATATATTCTAGAATGGAATTAAAATTGAATGGACCATCAATTTACCAATTTATAAATCAACAAGGCTACCTAGTTGAGTGCATTAATGACATTGACCCCAATTCAACAAACATATATCTACTTCTTATATTTCCAATCAAAATTAAATGGATTTATATGGGAAAGACGCAGAACATATAGCCTATGAACTACTTTAGTTCATAGGTCAATGAAGGTATCATCATGTGGGAAAATGTTTCAAGAACACTTGATCGTACTTAAAAGTAATCTTAAGATTGTTTTTGATCTTTACATACTACATACTATTGTTTGAGTGAAAAAAAATTTAAAAACTTACCAAATGTACTTCAACCATCCAAAACTTGAATTTTAAAAACTTTTTGATTATATCAAAAAAAATTACTTCACATGTCATGCCAATTGTAGTTCAACTATCCAATAAAAACATTAAACATTTAACATTATATCACATACCAAATGTAGATTGAAATGGTATCCAAAACTTAGTTTTAAAAACTTTTTGATTATATCACAACATTACTTCACATGCCTAATGTACTTCAACCATCCAAAACTTGAGTTTTAAAAACTTTTTTATTATATATCACAATATTCCTTCACAAGCCATGCCAATTTTAGTTCAACTATCCAATAAAAGCATTTAACCTTATATCACATGCCAAATGTAGATTGAAACCATCCAAAACTTAAGTTTTAAAAACTTTTTGATTATATATCGTGCAACATTACTTCACATGCCATGCCAATTATAGTTCAAATATCCAATAAAAACATTTAACATTATATCACATGCCAAATGTAGATTGAAACCATCCAAAACTTAACCTTTAATTTAACAAAAAATAATAGATCACAAAATTACTTCACATGCCAAATGTACTTCAACCATCCAAAACTTGAGCTTTAAAAACTTTTTGATTATATCACAACATTACTTCACATGCCATGCCAATTGTAGTTCAACTATCCAATAAAAAAATTAAACATTAAACATTATATCACATGCCAAATGTAGATTGAAACCATCCAAAACTTGAGTTTTAAAAACTTTTTGATTGTATCACAACATTACTTCACATGACATGCCAATTATAGTTCAACTATCCAATACAAACATTTAACATTATATCACATTCCAAATGTAGATTGAAACCATCCAAAACTTAAATTTTAATTTAATAAAAAATTATAGATCACAACATTAATTCACATGCTAAATTTACTTCAAGCATCCAAAACTTAAGTTTTAAAAACAAAACAAATTATAACACATCATTACATAACATGCCAAATGTAGTTCAGAAGCAAAACATTAATTTATAGTTGACAACATTACTAGTAGTTCAACTATCCAAAACTTAAAAGTTTTAAAAACCAAACAAATTATATAACAACATTAATTCACATTCACATGCCAAAAGTAATAAAACCATCCAAAATTTAACTTTTTGGAACAAAAAAAATTATATTAACAGTGTAATAAAATATGTCCAAAAATTGTAGATCTCACAAACTGTATCAAGTATCAAGTTATATATACATGACTGTGCATCTAGATAATATATAAAAAAATAAATTTAAGACTAGAAACCTTGAAATCATATCCATCAAATACAGATGGATGTATTGTCTTTCCTGTCAGAGTCTCAATCTACGCACTATCTTGTGAAGCATGGGGAACCTATACACAATGCATATACAAACATTAAAATTTGATGTTTTAAAAATGAGTGAGAATATATAGAACTTCATGTAAAAAATAAAATATAAAAAAATCATGCAATACCTCATGAGGTTCCCTCTCCATTTTTTCGCCTGCCATAAGTTCCCCCATGGGAACATCTCCAACAGTAAACTATACAATATACATGTATATATATATATATATATATATATTAAAAAATTTCAGATGAAAATGCACATGTGTACATATATAAACTTATTTTCAATAATATTAAAAAAAAAGTTAGACAACTTGTTCAAATGGTTGAAATGGTGTGGATGTTCCTATCTCCTTCGCTAGAGTCCGTGGATTAAATAAATCTTCTATAGAAACCTAAATTTAAAAATTTAAAAGTATAAAATAACTCAAGATCAAGATCTCAATTTATAATAAAACTTAAATAAACTTCAATTTATAAATTATAACTTTTAAAAAAACATATATACATTTAAAAGTGAAAATTTGAATACTTCCACAGGTGAATTTGGGACATCTCCTAAGAGAGGCTCCAAAAGAAAATCTCCAAAAACCTAAAATTCAAAAAATTTAAAATAACTCAAGATATAGATATATATATCTCAATTTTTAATGGAACTTTTTGAGGTGGAATATATATATAACTTAAACATAAATTTTAAAGTGAAAAATTGTCCATACTTGTTGTGGATGTGGCACATCTCCTAAGGAAGTAGAAGGTACATCTTCCAAGGAAGAAGAAGGTACCGCCATCCCAAAAACATCGGACATAATCGAAATCTGTTAAAACATTTTATTATTATATATGTACTTGTACATGTGTGCACAATTATTTATTTTAAAAATATCACTTAAAAAACACTAACATTTGTCAACATATCTTGATGGTGAGACCCATCTTCATTGTTTGAACCAGAGGCCCTGAACATGATATTAACATTTTCATCATTCATCATGCGTGACAACTACAAATGATGTTTTAACATATAATGATACATTTTTGTTAGATTAATGTACATACAAATAAATGTATACATGTACATATACATGTATTTATTACAAATTGTACACATGTATGTGTTAAAATAATTGAACCCTAAGGTCATTAACACATACCATTCCTGTGCCCTCTTCCTCATGAAGAATTAGGTCTTGCCAACCATTGCGAAAATTATTTGAATATATTCAGAGATCTTCAACATTCATGTTGTCAATCTCTTCCTCTGTACAATACACAAAATTGGCACATGCATTCTCACGTGCTCTTTGTGGATTTAGACAAACATTGACTCCACCCAATCCGCTATAAACATTGTCGATCATGACATCCCTTGCTTCTTGACTTATTTGAGAAGTCGTATCCATCTATAACCGCAGATTTTCGACCCGAAAAGGTTGACTGACCAATGGTGGCTTAGGGCTAAGCAACTCCACATCTCGCTTAGTGCCCCTACAGTCACACAATTGACCTTTCCCCAGACCAAAAAATTCAGACGGAAGGTCATTGTAATTGGGTTTCATTTTGAAAAAAATTCTACGTAAAACAAATTTTCAAAATAAACAAGAACCTCGTCATTTCATGGGAGCCTTCCATAGGCTGCAAGGTGCCTATCATACAAATAGTGAGCTATATCGAGGTGCTTGAAATATTGCACCTTCAACATTTTTCTTTTTGGCCCTTCCTTGAAATTAAACATTGAATTTGCCATTTCTTTTGTAACTCTTTGTTTCACATCCTCCCATTTATCAGGACCCATTGCTGTTTCCTTTCTCTTTCTCATGACTTCTACAAGTGTATCAATTGTTGGCCCAAAATTTTGGTACACATTTACTATTTTGCCAATTGAATGTGTAACTATTTCGAGGCTTTGTCAACTCTCAGTAGGTAGAGTCAAAGCCACGAGATCTCTCCACAATTTTGCATGAAGTTGTTGACACCTTTCTAAGGTGCATTGCACCATGTTTCTTTCCCATGGTATATCAGAAATGTCGGCCGGATAAGTTGTGGTGGGTAGACAACCTTATTCTTGAATGTAGCATTCTGCCCTGTGTCTATTTTGACCAATATTTGGAACATTTTCAGCCTCCGCATCAATATATATAAAATTTTGTATATTAGAAAAAACACATGTAAACAAATTTGTACAAATTCAATGAAAAAAATATTGAAATTGATGGCAACCTCGATGCGGTTTGCTAGCATCTTCTCCACCCTGAAACTGTTGAGAACCAGAACTACCCTGCTGAGAACCAGCACCACCAGTCGTTGATTGGCCTCCGGGAGAATAAATATCACCACCTGCACGCAACCTGCTACCACTTATTGATGGCCCTCTAAGGGGATTTGAACCACCACCAACCTCTTGAGAGGAGAGAGAAGCTTCATAAACAAATACGAATTTATAATCAATTGAAAAATACATGCATAAATATAAACACGTGTACATATTCATTGATTAAATTGAGTTAAAACCATACCACAACTAGGTGAAACATGGGCATCCATGGCTAGAGTAGAGACCCTTCTCTTCTTATTAGCTCCTAAAAAATAAAAAATGAAACTTATTAACAACTAATTTAACTTACAAAGTTGATAAAAAATCAATTCCATATGTACACACATGTATGGAGATTTAAGATTATATTTAAATTTACCATGAACAACTCTCGATCCCAATCCCTGATCCCCCCTCTTGTAGAGATATGAGATTCTGTTGATCTTCGTCGTTCATCCTCCATGATATATATATCTACGGTGGACATTTACAATTCCTTTTTTAAATAACTAATTTAATTTAAATTCAAAATAAATTAAATAACTGATTTAGTGTAAACAAATTATGTAAAACAAAACTTTCAAAGCACTAATTGATGTGTGAAACTCAATTTAAGCAAAAAAAAAGTTATAAAAATGATAAGTTCACCAAATTTTGTTTTACATGGTGGGAGTACACTTGGTATAAAATTGAAAAAAAAACACATTGTCATTAAAAAAGAAGTGAAACTCCATTTAAACAAAAATTTGTTGAAGTCCCCGCATTTTAATTTCATAAAAATGTGAAGTTCATCACTTTTTGCAAATGTGAAGTTCGCCAAGTTGCGCTTTACATGGTATGGTGGGAGCACACTTGGCCTATAATTGAAAAAAGCACATGGTCATTAAAAAAGACACATTTATAAGTACACAACACACACATATCCAAGATATGTTACAATTTCGATCAATAAATTTTGAAGGAGAGCGTCTCAACACTAATTCATCTTTGAGAGATGAATCTTGAATTTTTAAAGAAGAGAATCTCAAAACTAATTCATCTTTGAGAGATGAATCTTGAATTTTTGAAGAAGAGTGTCTCAAAACTAATTCATCTTTGAGATTTGAATCTTGCATTGGCATTGCCCCATATAATTCTAATTCATCTATTAATTCATCTTTGATAGATGAATCCTGAATTTGCATTGCCCCACACAATAAATCAGCACACATCTTATTCACATTTGTACAATGCCTTATACTAAAAAATTGAAATTGGCTAACAATAATTTTTGCTATTCCATGTAGTTCTTTTAGCCTCTCCTTCTTAACTTGGTATACGCCATTCATCTGGTTGCACACAAGTTCAGAATTGGTGAAAACTACAATTCCATTTGATCCATATTCCATCACTATTCCCAATTCTTCTATCAATCCAATATAATATGCCTTGTTGTTTGTTGTTCTTCCCGGTATATTCATTTTCCTTTCGACGAATTTGCTAGTTGCAATATTGGAAAGCACATATGTAATCACGACATTCCCTGGATTGGGATAGCAAGAAACTTCTATGCATAAATTCCATTTTTCAACCATATTTAATGGTTTTATTATCCCTAAAAAAAACCAAATTCAATATATATATCTATATATATATATATATATATATATATATATATATATTGAATATATTAAATTGACATTTATTGCAAATGCATGGGAGAAATGAAAAACTTATATTTAGATCTATTCCAGAGATTGACTGTAGGGGCATTTACTAGATATGTCACCTTTCATAAAAGATGAGATCCAGAGGCTACTTGGCCCTTTACAGACTTTGCCTATAGAACTACCATGGATATGAAAATGAAAAAATTCTAATTAGATCTATTCTAGAGATTGAATGTAGGGGAATTTACTCTTAGGTTAAAACCTATGTTTTGTATCAAATCACTTTTAGTTTCAATGGGAAACTTTTATGGCTAATTTGTGTTTTACATGTTGAATATAAAAGGTTTCTTCTATCTCATTGTTTGAGACCATGGATATGAAAATGAAAAACCATATACTTGGTTAAAACCTATGTTTTGTATCAAATTAATTTTTGTTTCTAAATACTATATACATTTTGACTGTAGGGGCATTTAGATCTATTCCATAGATTGACTGTAGGGGCATTTACTAGATATGTCACCTTTCATAAAAGATGAGATCTAGAGGCTACCTGGCCCTTTGCAAACTCTACCTATAGAACTATCATGGATATGAAAATGAAAAACTTCTAATTAGATCTATTCTAAAGATTGAATGTAGGGGAATTTACAAGATTAGGTTAAAATCGATGTTTTGTATCAGATCAATTTTGGTTTCAATGGGAAACTTTTAAGGCTAATTTGTGTTTTACATGTTCAATATAAAAGGTTTTTTCTCTCTCATTGTTTGAGACCATGGATATGAAAATGAAAAACCATATAATTGGTTAAAACCCATGTTTTGTATCAAATTACTTTTTGTTTCTAAATACTGTATACATGTTGAATATAAATTGGATGGACATAACATGCAAGTTATATGCAAATGATGAATGATGAATGACCTAAGTGAATCTCCATATCAATTGGATGCAAGTTATGTGCAGATGAAGGATGATGAATGAGGTGATGTTGATCACAACCTTTACATATATATGATAGGAAGCTTGATATACATAACAAGTTTTAGACTAGAGACAATTTTGGAATTCAAGTTATGTGCAGATGATGGATGATGAATGACCTAAGTGAATCTCCATATCAATTGGATGCAAGTTATGTGCAAATGATAGATGATGAATGAGGTGATGTTGATCATAACCTTTACATCTTTATGATAGGAAGCTTGATATACATAACAAGGTTTAGACTAGATATAGTTTTGGAATTCAAGTTATGTGTAGATGATGGATGATGAATGAGGTGATCTGTTGATCATAACATTTACATCTATATGATAGGAAGCTTGATATACATAACAATATTTAGACTAGATATAATTTTGGAATTTATATTAGTTGGAATATTTCAATCAACAACTAAATAGAGTCATCTATTACCAACAAACAAATATTAAGATACTTGAAAGAGACTACAAACAATGGACTGTAGTACCCAAAATGTGAGAAATTTACATTGACAACATATAGAGATTCAACTAGGCTTGTGTGGATGACATGAAAAGTACAAGTGGACAATGTATAATTCTACTTAGGAAGAGTCTTTGGTTTAATGGTTAAGCAAGAAAGAGTCATTACTTTCTCTATCTAGAGTAGAAGTGGAATACATAGTAGTTACTTCTTTTTGAGTTTTTTGGATGAAATGGGCTCTACAAGATATTAAGTTAAATTTTAGTGAACCTATATATTTATTAAGTGTTTCAATACAAATGTAATAATAATTTCAAAAATAAAATATTCTACTTCCTTCAATCACTAAACATATCATCATAAAGTACCACTTCCTCACACAACAAGTCTTTGAGAAAATAGTGAAGATGGAATACATACCCACAAAGCCTCTTGTTAGAGAACCATTTGAATATGTGAGAAACAAATTAGGGATAGTTTTTGTAAATTATTGTCACTTATTTGACTTCAAAAGAAGAGCCTATGAAATTGAGTGCAATATCTATGTGGGAGAGTACACAATTTCTAAGGGGGAGGATACAATATAAGGAAGAAATAAAAAGAGTAACAAGAAGCATATGATTGTGCAATAATTTGAAGTAGTCAAGAAGCATAACAAAGGACCATCATCAAATTCAAATTGAAAGATAAAGTAGTCTTCTTCATGAAGAAGCAACATTAACTAGGTTCATTATTTAAAGGGTTCATTTTTTAATAAAAATATTTATAAAAAAAAAAGTACATATGTATATATAATTTATATAAACATGTTCCAAAATATTCTCAAATGTACACAGTAGTATTATAAAATTTCATATCTAATTAATAGATGTTGAAGATGAGTCTAGCTCATTCTTTATTGGCATTATCATAACATTCTCAAAAGCTCCTCCTGAATCTAAAAATGAATATGGAATGAGTCATTGTACATTATGATAAATATTGTATTTAAATGACATTTTATCTATGAATAATATAGAATGAATCATTGTACATTATGATAAATCTTGTATTTAAATGACATTTGATTTATGAATAATATTGAATGAATCATTGTAAATTACATGATAAATCTTGTATTTAAATGACATTTGATCTATGAATAAAAAAGAAAATGGGATCTCTTCATGTATATATATATGTGTGTGAGAGAGAGAAATAAAAAGCAAAGGTAATTCCACCAAGCCTAAAGGAGCATGTCCTAATACATTAAATTATGTCCTAATACATTAAATTATGTTTGGTTTCTAGAATCATTAATCATGAGGAGTCATGAGATCCACAATTTGACCATACTATTTGCAAGTTAAAGGATCATGTCCTAATACATTATTATGTTTGGTTTCTAGAAGCATTAATCATGAAGAGCTATAGAATATGGTATGTATTAGTACTAGTTCATACATAGAGCTATTCCCCTTATAGAGCTAATCTTCACACTAGTGCTTATGGTTCTTCTTACACCTTACGGATATGTTACTCATAATACAAGAGCTATTAACATTACTATTATATATAAAAGCTTATGATCTTATAGAATATGGTATGTATTAGTACTAGTTCATACATAGAGTTATTCCCCTTATAGAGCTAACCTTCACACCAGTGCTTGTGGTTCTTCCTACACCTTAGGGATATGTTACTCGTAATACAAGATCTATTACCATTACTTCATTCCAAACATGGTTCTTACTCATATTCAATACTCATATGATTCCCATGGACTCTATTGTATTAGCTTATTATGGAAGCTTAGATTCAAAGAGATAGTAGTAATTGATAGTCTTATCCTTATTAAACTCTATTACAAAGATGTAGTAATTGACAGTCTTATCAACACATTTCCAAAAAGCAAAGAGCCCAAAAAGCGTATACAGTTTAAAGAGATAGTAGTAATTTACAGTCTTATCAACACATTTCCAAAAATAAGAGAGCCAAAAAAGTGTATACAGTTTAAAGAGATACTATTAATAGACAGTCTTATCCTTATTAAGCTCTATTACAAAGTTGTATTAATTGATAGTCTTATCCTTATTAAACTCTATTACAAAGCTATAGTAATTGACAGTCTTATCAACACATTTCCAAAAAGCAGAGAGCCAAAAAAACATATACAGTTAGACTGATTCACTGGTTCTTTGCATGTTCCTTAATTCATTGATATGTGAAAAAAACCAAAAATTTTATTATTTTGGGGATTTTTGGGGTAAGTTTAAATTAATTTAGAATGGGCCACAGTTGTTATTACAAAATTTTATAAAATAATGGTTCACAAACTATGTGACACTAGACTGGGGTAACCCTTGAGGTAGAAGTCAAATGTTGTGATGTATTTGTTTCAAAGATATGTAAAAGGTACATGAAAAACAAAAATTTATATGCTAGGGGAAAAATGAAAAAATAGAGCCACACAAAAGAAATACTGACAAAAAAAAATTTGGTGAAAGTAAAGCCATTCCTTTTTTAGGTTAATTGTTGTATAGAGAGGTAACCAATACAAACTATAGTATATGTGTTTGTTCAGAACATGATTTCTCTTTTGCATAAATTCCATACATGGTTTATTAAAACATTATATTCCATCTTATATTTTGGTTAAATAAATAAGCATCCAAAGTTTTATAGAAAAACTAAAAGTTCCTCAAACTGTACCTATGTCTCAACAAAACTATATCATTTCAAAACATAGTATGAAAATTTAACAAATAAAAAATGCAAAGAAATTACCCCGACCATTTTTTTTTAACAGTAAAATAAAATATTCCTTGACTTTGGATTTAAAAATAATTGAAATTATCAGACGAGGATGGAATGTCAACTATTTAACATATGTTAGGTTTATGGATTGCAGGTTTTCGATGAAAATTTTATGTTAAAGTTGATTTGTTAATTTTTTTTTTAAATATAAGAAATCCTAAATCTAAATTATAGTAAATTGTTTTGGTATTTACTTCTTTTTAATAATTTTTTTTGTAAGTATATTCAACTCAAACTGTGGAGTTTAAGTTTCATTTCTCCTATGTTGGCTTAGAGTTTTCCACTTTACAAGAATCAACTACAATCTGAAGCATTATATTTCAGCTCAGTTCAATATTTGAGACAGTTGGGACATGATAACAGGGAGAATGTTAAACATACCTGGAAATTCGAAGCAGAGGATGCTGAAGAAAATGATCCCTGAAGACGTCGTGGAAGACCTCTGCGACCAAAAAAATCAGATTAAAACCAAATTAAAAAAAAAAAACAACAAGAAAAAAATTACAGAAATTTAAAATTTGGATTAACTTACCTCATCAGCACGATGTAAATCAACAAAACTCCTATAGCGCAATAGAAAATGAGCTAAATTCGCGTGGAACAACAAAGAATCAAATACATTCACACGGGACAACAACAAATCAGCCGGACAGAAATGAGCGTGTGAGATAAATGTGAATAGAAACCCAGAACAGTTTGCGGGCGATATATTTATAAAATAATAGTTTGGCCGAACTAAAATTTCGGCCGAACTTTTAGTTCGACCGAACATTGTTTGCCAGTTTTCCAAACTCAGGCGAAAAATCTGTTTTCCATTGCCATCAATACGTCGTCAATGTAAACAGAAAATAAATTTCGGTCGAACTCCTAAATAGTTCAGCCGAACTATGACAAGGGTTTGACCGAACTATGGAGGAAACAAATTTTCCGCCCCGAATTCTCACAAAAGTGTTACCCATCTTCGCATTTTCACCCATTCCTCTTGGTTTGTCTAAAATGAAGGCAAGGTTTCTAAAGTTAAAGGCTGTAAATTACTGTATTTTAGATAAATATCTATATTGGAAAAATGCTAGTGGATTATCGTTTAAATTTTTGCCTAAGAATGATGCAGATAAGATCAAGCATGAGTTCCATGAAGGAGAATATGGAGGCCACCTCTATTGGAAAAATATTGTTAACAAAATCCTTAGAGCTGGTTATTATTGGCCCATCCTCTTTCAAGATGTCCATAAAATGATAACTGTCTACCATAAGTGTCAAATATTTGAAGGCAAAAGAAAATTGCTACCCTTACCTCTGCATCCTATTATTGTTGAAGCTCCTTTTCAACAATGGGGCCTAGACTTCATTGGGGAAATCCATCCTTATCCATCTTCCCAACATAAATGGATCCTCACAGCAACAGATTACTTCACCAAATGGATAGAGGCCATCCCTTCTAGGAATGCCACAGACTCAGTCATCATTAAATTCCTTGAAGACCATATCTTATGTATATTTGGATGTCCTAGGAAGATTATCGCTGACAATGCTGCTGCCTTTGGGTCCAAAAAGATGGTGGATTTTTGCCATAAATATCAAATTACATTGGGTCATTCCAAAACTTATTACCCACAAGGTAATGGATTGGAAGAATCCTCAAACAAGAGTTTGGTGAACATCATCAAGAAGTTTCTAGAAGAAAATAAGAAATCATGGCATAACAAGCTAGTACATGCACTTTGGGCAGACAGATTGACCACTAAAAATTCAATTGGAATGTCCCCTTTTTCAGCTAGTTTATGGAGCAAATGCAATATCTCTAACCAGTTTAGGAGTGCTAGTCATGAAGTTGATCCAAGAAATACAGTCTGAAGAAGATGATATGATAAGAAGAATTAATCATACTATCTAGTTGCAGCAATCTAGAGAGGAAGTATACAATAGAACACAACAAGTACAATAAAACATCAAGAAGTTGTTTGATAAAATAACAAAAGAAAATGATTTTAACATTGGTGACAAGGTACTAAAATTGGATTCTAGGAGGGAAGATAAGGGAAAACATGAAAATTTTGAAAATTATGGAAAGGCCCTTATCTCATTCAGTTTGCTATAGGTAATAATAAATTTTTCCTTCAATAGATGGATGGAACAGAACTTTTTGGAGGTCATTTCAATGGCAGGACACTCAAACATTATTTTTGTTAAAAACTCAGTTCAAAGCTTTGACCATTGTAAATAACAATGCTTAAAGAAAATACTTGGAAAAATGAAACACAAAGAAAAAACAAAAGAAAAGAGGAAAATAGGGCAGATAAAAGAATAGGTACAACCCCATACGAAAAAAGAGAAAAATTTAAAAGTGTGCAAGTCCAAATGCCATTGCTTTGAAAGGAGAAATTTTATTCAATCATATAGCCTAATCATGATTGAATAAGTTTAAATTTATTGCTGATAGGTTAGTGAATGAAAATCTTCCAAACAATGTAAACTTGGCTTATCATTAGGAGAAGAGAGAAATGGTTCTAAAAAGATCAAAATCTGAACTAAAGAAAGAAACAAGGATGCTTATCAATTTCAGATCTTAAGCCTTCACATTTTTGTTTTAAATTCCTGCAAATAAAGTCTATGTGTAGCTTGTAAAAAATTTCATAGCCCCATAACAAATTAGACTGTCTAATCCTGATTTGATTATGTTTCAATTTCTTGTTTTAGACTAGAGAACTAAAATCTGTCAAACAATCTAATCTTGACAGATAGCTAGAATAGGTAGAGAAATAATGAGTTCATCTGTTTAATCTGAACTCATGGATGTTACAAGGGTTTGCAAGTCTAAATGCACCCACTGAAGAAGAAAAAATGTTAGGAAAATAGGTTGTGTAGGTAGAAGTTTGGGTAAAGATCAGTCTTGATATGATACTGCAGATCATCTCTGAGCAGTAAAATCATCAAGTCAAGGAGGATTATCAAAATGGTAAAACAAAGCATTGGTATACTTTCCAGAGATTTATTTTCTGAGGTTCTTGACACCTCCAAGGAGCTGCCTTCCCCAAGTGTAGCCATTGTTAGTCATCAGTAAAAATTTATTATATAGGATTGCTAAATAGTTCCTTAGATTTCCAAAAAAAAAAATTTTATGAAAAAATTTGTGAGTTTTTGAAATCTCATTGTGTTCATTATCCTACAAATTATCCATTTACTAAAATCTTCATTCAAATCTATTCCAAGTTAACCTGCTACTTCAAAAGAGACTGCTTTCATGCTATTTTCACCATTTTCACCTCCATTTCATTTCCCCATATTTTTTGAATCTTTTACTCCTATTTCTATCAATTCTTTTCCCTCTAAAAAACCCATTTACCCCTTCACTAATTCTTTATTTTCCTTGAAAAACCTGTCTAAACCATGAAAATCTCTTTATTTGGTTAAAAAACCCTTTTCTAGCCCTACCGAAACCTTTAAAAAGGCTTAAAACACCTTTTTTTAGCCTAGATCTGATCATTTGAGAAATTAGGCCTTAAGCCCCTTTAGGATTAAGCCCTCTGCCCCTTCCTCATGTGACCCAAGGCCCACGACCGTTCACCAAGCCTATAACCCTGGTTCTATTTTTTCCCCGCCGAACCACATCTCTGCTTCACTTCAGTCCTTTTTCCTTATTATCACCCTACACCATTTGCTTTCCTCCAAAAGCAATCCGCACCATTGATCATATAGATCTGACGATGGTCGCACTCCCTCCCAACATCAATTCCCCTGATCACCCCCCATCCGTTTATTTCTTCAGAGAAATATTCACCATGGATCTTCATAATCCGATGTTCATCATCGCATCCCTACCTGTCAACCCCGTTCATAACATTTCTGCTACCCGACAAAGGATTTTACGTCACCTGCTAACCCACCATCCATTCCTCCACCGCAATCCAATCCCCTTCCGCCACCTGTCTCCCACCTTTACCTCTACCGATCAACTCCTTTTGTCGGGATCAACCCACACCGTTGATCTGGCTCCCCCATATCCAACGGTTCATAGTGCATATCGCATGCATTTTTCCAATAGAGTTTAACGAGCCATTTCTGCATGATAAAAATGGTTTTGGGCCAGCCACGCATCATCCTCTGAGTGAAATCATGCCCGATCCACTAAAAACCTCTTACCACCTATAAGCCACGCGAAAACCACTAGTTTTCCACAAAATGCATGTCTCCATTTCGCGCCAATATTTAAACTGGTCCACAGTTCTTCCTAGTTTCATTCATAGAACCCTCCTCTTCACATTTCTTCCCTCTACAATTGCTCCAAATGCCTCACCAAGCCTTTGAAACGCAATTTAGCGAAAAACGCATGATTTAAATTAATGTTTTTATTTTTTATTGCATGTTTAATGGCGACCGAGTCCAAAGGGCCATCCCACAATCACATAAGTGGCTATAGTGTTTGGATGATGATCCAAGGGAAAAATACATAAATAAAGGGGATAAGGGTTTGATTCCGAAAGGTTTGAGTCAATAATACATGACCATTGATCCAGTCAATAAACCCTCCAGCGCATAGAAGAACCCTGCATACAAACAAAACAAGAAGAACAATGAGAAAATGAAGAAAAAAGAGATTAAAGGATAAAGATAAAGAGTTCAAGGAAAAATATTAAAGATTAAAACAATCAATAAGGTGAAAAAGACAACAAAGGTGATTATAAAGGCCAAAGAAAAATCAAGCCTCAAAATAGAGTTTAAAGAAAAAGATCAAGACAAATTAGCCCAAAGCATGCTTCGAATGTTAAATCCATGAAGCAGTTACTTCATCAAAGGCTAAAGAGGCCACCTACAAGCACATATTTTCCTCAAAAACATACAAATTTATTACAGTCACAAGATATTTTTAAAGAAGCAGCTCAATAGTTATTTCAAAAGTAGTTAAGAAGCCTAAAAGTCAAATATTGCAACTAAGTAGCTCAGAAATTAAACAACATTCATTATAAAGAGTAACTCTTTTTAGATATTCTTTGCCTTGGGCCTTGCACAGTCTCAAAGGTCAAAAATCATTAATTCAGTCATAAATGAACATATTAAACCTAGTTTTCATTTCACCTCCTCATTTTCCTATAAATATAGCATGAGGACTTCATTAGAAAGGGTTCTTGGTTGATATAGAAGGTTGCTATTGTTAGTTGTTTAGAGTGTTGCTGAGCTAGTTGAGGAATACTAGGTTGGATAGAGAAAGCTTTGAGCTGTAAATATCCATGGCGCTGGAGTATGTAACTAGTTTGAACATCAATAAAACAAGTTGATTCACAGGATCTTGGTCTATGTTAATGGTGATGGTTTTCCTCATTGTTTTTGTTTCTTCTTATGTTTTCATTATGTCCATTTTCTTTGATAAAGAAAAAAAAATTTAGATTAGGATTTACTGTCAAAGGTACCCTATTTCTGTTTGCAAGCTTTATATTTATGTTTTCTTCTGCAAGGTTTGATTGAAGGATTCTTAATTGCCCCCCAATTTTATCTAGCTTGTTTCTTTAAGAATGATTCAATAGAGTATAACCAAGGAAGTGTTGGTAAGCCCATATCATTCTGAGTAGATCTTAAGATATTTTTCTTAAAAGATCTTTTGAAAAGTATGCTAAGTAGAGTTTAAACCAAGGAAGTCTATGGTATGACCCATCCTCTGGCTAGTATTTAAAGGTTGCTTTGAAAGATCCCTTAAAGAGTTTGTCAAAAGAAGATTAGATTATTTGTGTTTGATCTTATGCGGCTCTTATTGTTGTCTTGCTTGTTTTCTTTATCTGAAAGTAGTCTTAGGATTATTGGATTGTTGTCTTAAAAGTTTTCTTTAATAAACTGTCCAAAGAAGTTTATGGTTTGCCCTGTCCTTTAGTTTACTTCAAAACAATTACTTTGAAAGGCTTTTCTTGTTTAAGTAGAGCTAGAATATTCTTAACTGAATATAGCTTTGTTGCCTTCACAACACCTTAATGTTTCATATCACAAATTAATCTAAAGAGATCCATTAAATCTAGATAAATTTCCCTATGAAAACCCTTGAATAGTTGTTGAACAATTAAACCCTTTTATGACTCCATAGCCCAATGGATCAATGTTGTCTTATAGTCTATCCTTCCAGCTGAAAGATTCCCTCAATCTTCTCCAAACTTTAATCCTTCAAGTACCTTTTCAATCAACCAAAACCAAACAAAGTTCTCAGAGCTTCATAACTAGCCTAATATCATAAATAAAGCATAAAGATATATCATTATAAAACACTTGTATAGAGAGATCCCTCTCTGAAACTAGGAAGGCTAGATCCTAGGATTCCAAAGTGGTTCTGATGTGGCCCCTGTAGTGTTTATTCTTTCCATTTTTGTAAATCATAGGGAGCCAACATAGTGGCGACCATATTGGGGACATTGAGTAATAAAATTTTCATTTTCTCTCAAAACTCAGAAAACCTCATTAATTTAAAATGAATCAAGTGTCAACCAAGAGTGGTTCCTAATTGTTGATGGTGGACAACAACCAGCCCTAGAAAACAATAAAAATCTTCCACCTGGTGACTCCATTGGTTTTCAGTAGGCCTTATGACCCCATTGGTGGTCCAAATACTCCACTAGGAAACTTATTTGATCATTAGAACATCACAAAACCCAGGTAAGAAAACTTTGTGGATTAAAGGTTTTCTTACACATACTAGTTTGCCTTTAAAAGACTGTCATATTTGGCTAACTTTTCTTATCTTTGGGTCTAAATCCTAGCTTCCAAAAGATTCCATACTAGAGCCTATCCTGACCCAAAACCTCCTAAAAATAGTTGATAATCCTGTAAGCATCCTTGGGAAGTCTCCTACACCCAGAATTCCAACTATTGTCAGACCAATCCACAGAGCAAACTTTGTCCTTGAAAACCTTACAACTCTACAAAATTCCCAAGTTGACTTATCCTATAACAGAAACTTATCTAGAACCAAGTCATTAAGTGGTATAGATCAGATAGACTTTGAGCCTGTAAATTCACAACACACTAGCAGTAGAGAAGCCTCCCCTTCCACACCTCTTGATCTCCGTTTCATTTACAATTTTGGCTTCTTTGATCCTAGATCTGCTCAGCATCATTTAGCTAGTCCAAGTACTTTAGGTACACCCATACATACACCCAATGTTCAAACCACTCCACTTCATCACCTTCCTCCACTGTTTCCACAATCCATATCATGGCAACATGGTATACTCCCTTAGTCCTTCATTTACCGTTAGTTTCTCTACCACAGGACTATCAGTCCAAGATTCCATTATATGATGCTAGTAGTTCTACTACAGCTCAAAAACATGTGAATAGAATGAATGCTTACTTTTAAAATCAAGAAATAGATGATGAAACTATAAAACTTAGAATGTTTGCTCAAAGCTTAGGGGGAGAAGCAAGAAAATGGTTCAAAGGCTTAACCCCTAACAGTATCAATGACCTCCCTGTTTTCCATCAATTATTCCTAATCAAATGGGAAGTCAAGAGAAACCCCCTTCAAATCCTATCAAAATACAATGATCTTAAAAGAAATGCTGGAGAGAGTGTCCAAGATTATTGCACTAGATTCAATAGTCTTTATAATGCACTCCCTCCACAAATGAAACCCCCACAAGGCTTAGCCTTAATAAATTTTCCATAAGGGTTTGACCCAGACATGTGTTATCAGTTAAGGGAGAGAGAACGCTCACATTAGAAGACATGCAGAAAGGGGCAGTAAGTGTAGAGGCTAACCTAAATGCCAGAAGGGCTAGATTGAAAGTAGAGAAGAAGGTTACCTTCAGAGATGAAGTTGCACCCTCCACATCTGACACAAAACTTGATAACTTAGTCATAACTATGGAGAGAATGAATGTAAATGAGAGAGCTTATCCTATAGAAACCAAACAGCTCCTCAAAACATAAACCAAGCCCAAAATCAAAACTATAATTTTAGGAGAACCCCCCCTCAAATGAGACAAAGTGGTCCTGATCAACAGATTAGACCCCCCTTTCAAGAAAATTATGCTGATGAGGAGGAGGGGATAGTAGAAGAAGCAGAAGAAAATCACATGAACATGTTGGCAACAAATGATGAGGATATTGTTTTCCTCACCAGGAAAGAACAAGCCATATATACACCTTATGAATAAGAGAGATTAGAGTCTGCAGACTACCAACAAGGCTTTGAAAATGAAATAATGGAAGTACATAAAAAATATGACCTAAGAAGTAAAAATAACCAAGATACTCCCAATAAAAAGACCTCTGAAATCTTTGCTAAAAAAACCCTGTAAACACTTCCAAAAACCCAACAAAAAACCATAAAATAGTGGCTGAAAATTCTGATAAAAACAAAGGAAAAAACACTCAAAATTATAGCAAACATAGTGGTGACCCTAGTAGCACTAGCCCCTCAGCTAGTGCTCCTAATAAAATCCTTTCAAATTTTGTTCATAATAAAAACTAGCAAGCTGATTTTGCTGAGAAAATAGTGACTAAAAAGGCTGAATTAAACATTCCCAAAAATCAGACTCCTTTTAGCATAGAGAGTGAAATTGCCAAAATTAAAATCTCCATTCCTCCCACTGAATTAGTCACATAAGATGTATATAAATCCCAACTGTTAAGAGTTTTGAACATAGGAGACAACAATGATTCTGTTAACTTAAATGATGACAAACCTGAGCTTCTGTTTGGACCAAAAGTGGAAGGGAAATTTCAAGAAGGAGGTGCTCCTCCATTTTATGTCAGTCTAAACATCCATGATATCATTTTTCACAATTCCATGCTTGATTCAGGAGTATCACACAACCTCATACCCAAAGTAATAATGGAAATATTAGGCCTTGAGGTAACTAGGCCCTATAAAGATTTATACTCATTTGACTCCAGCAAGGTCAAATGCCTAGGCGTAATAAAAGATCTTTGTGTCAACTTAGCACAAATCCCAACCAAAAGCTTAGTGATGGATATAGTAGTGGCTGATATACCTCCCAAATATGGCATCCTCCTTTCAAGATCCTGGGTTGCTAAGCTTTAAGGCACTATGAAAATGGATATGACTTACGCCACCATCCCCGTCTTCAGTCAACCTAGAAGACTGTATAGGGAGACACACATGAAATACATGGTGAGTAGTCAAGAAATACCAGATAATTCCCCTCTTTATTCAATTCATACAGACCTTAAATCATTCATTCTTTATAATATTGAAAATTTTAATGAGCAAGGGTTAGGAGATGAGAAACCAGTCATAGAAGAAGAGGAAGCGAAGGGAAATCACCCAAACAGTTTGCTAATTCAGAAAATCATAGCAAACAGAGTGAAAATTATGAGCAACAAAATAGCCATCTACTTAGTACGAAGCATGAAAATCAAATAAACAATCCTCAACACACTAAAAACCTTGAGGAACAAGACAGAAACAGGCATAGTACAGACCCTAAAAAAAAACATAGTGGCAATCAGGATAAACAAAACAGAGAGGACAAAAGAAAAATTAATGATAAATTTGGAACCAAACCTCTTTGGATTATGAGTTTTGATGGGTCTTGTAGCAAAACTGGTGCAGCGGCAGGCATATGGGTGCACAACACAGAGAATAACCATGTTGAAGGCCATTCATACAGACTAAATTTCCAATGCACTAATAACATAGCAGCGTATGAAGAACTCCTCTTAGGACTACATTTACTGAAAAAATTAAGAGCTAAGAGGATAACTATCCATGGAGATTTAGAACTAATAATTAGGTAAATAAATGGATAATACACTGCAAAACATCCAAGACTAAGATCCTATAGAGATGATGCCATGGACCTCTTGAAATCATTTGTAGAATTTGAACTCACTTTTCTCCCTAGAAACCAAAACATTCTTGCCAATGGTTTAGATTTTGTTGCTAGTACATGTCTGAAACCTTATGAAAGTAAACAATATACAATCCTAGTCAAATATTGAACAACAGTCCCAGATAATGAGAGATATTGCCAAGTTTTTGAAGGAGATAAACAAATGGAAGACTTCCTGTAGTCTAGAAATGGGTTTTATGTGCAAAATTCAGACTCTGAGTATGAAGAAGACTATCCTAGTGAGGAACAATCTTGCCAAGAAAAACCTCATAATATTGCTGATATAAATCTGTTAACCAAAGGATTTAAACATAAAAAAGAACTATGCACTGATTTAGAAAAAGAATATCTAGAAGTGTTGTAGTCTAACAATGAAAACTTGCCAAAAGGACTAGTGCCTCTAGAAAAATTATTTGACTTCAATGATGTTGCCAAAAAGCCTAAAAAGGAACCCACTGAAGCTGAAGTAGAAGAATGTAATATAGGCAGTAAAGAAAGGCCTAAAATGATCAAATTATCCAAAACACTTCCAGCTCACATTAAATTGAAATATCTTGAGCTGTTTAGAGAATTTTTTGATGTGTTTGCTTAGAGTTATGAAGATTTAAAATCATATGATACATAAATAATTCAGCATAAGATACCCCTCAAAGAAAACCATAACCATTTTAGACAAAAAATGTGCAGAATAAACATTGTGCAATTACCTCTAGTTGAGAAAGAAATAAAAAAATGTATGATGTTGGAATTATAGTTCCAATAAGGTACTCAGAATGGGTATCCAATCTTGTATCTGTAAGAAAGAAAACAACAGAAATAAGGCTTTGTATAGACTTCAGAAACTTAAACAAGGCCTCATTAAATGACAACTATCCCTTGCCAAAAATGGATCACATCTTACAAAGGGTAGTAGGTTCTAAAAGAATTTGTTTGCTAGATGGCTTCTCAGGATACAACCAAGTATTGGTACACCCCGATGATCAACTTAAAACAACTTTTACCACACCTTGGGGCACTTTCATTTATGTGAAAATGACTTTTGGTTTAACGAATGTTGGTGCCACATTCCAGAGAGCCATGGATATTGCTTTTTCAGAAGAAATAGGTTACTTCATTGTGATTTACTTAGATGACATAACAATCTATTCCAAAATATATGAAGAACACCTAATACACCTAAGAAAAGTCTTTGAGAAATGCAAAAAATATGGTTTATCCTTAAACCCAAAGAAAACATTGTTTGGTCTCCAAGAAGTTAAACTTCTTGGTCATATCATATCTGAAGAGGGGATAAAGATAGACCCAAAGAGGATTTAGGGTATATTGCAAATCAATCATCCTAGAAATATCAAGGAACTTCAATATTTCATTGGGAAGATCAATTTCTTGAGAAGGTTCATACCCAACCTAGCTGAACTTATTAGAAATATTACAAACATGCTTAAAAGAGAAACAGGAGTTAAATGGACCTTAGAAGCAAATAAATCCTTTGAATTGGTAAAACAAGCACTTACCCAAACACGAGCTCTTATTAGTCCTAATTTTACCAAAAAATTCTTCATATTCTCCTTTGCATCAAAACATACAGTGGTTGTTGTCCTATTACAGAAAAATATAAACGGACAAGAGCAGCCCATTGCATTTTTTAGCAAGGCATTAAGAGATGCACCTCTAAAATACAACATAATGGAAAAACAGGCTTTTGCCTTTGTCAAAGCCTTAAAAGATTTTAGAGTTTACATTTTACACTCACACATCATTGCATTTGTGCCTCATTCAGTGGTGAAATACATTTTGACAAAGATCCTGATGGAAAAAGAGGAAAGTGGATTGTTGTAATATTAGAATATGAATTAGAAATTAAGCCCACTAAGCTCATCAAAGGTCAAGGACTAGCAAAAATGATGGCTGAAACCAAATTACAAGCACTTGATATAAACATGTTTAATGTATTAGATAAACAGGAGGAGTTGGCAACTCCACTTATTAAAGATCATTTCCTAAATTCACCTTGGTATGCTGATATTTTATATGTACTTCTTAATCTTAATGTTCCTCCTGGTTTGTCTAAAACGAAGGCAAGGTTTCTAAAGTTAAAAGCTGTAAATTACTGCATTTTAGATAAATGTCTATATTAGAAAAATGCTAGTGGATTATTGTTTAAATGGTTGCCTGAGAATGATGCAAATAAGATCAAGCATGAGTTCCATGAAGGAGAATGTGGAGACCACCTCTATTGGAAAAATACTGTTAACAAAATCCTTGGAGCTGGTTATTATTGGCCCATCCTCTTTCAAGATGTCCATAAAATGATAATTGTCTGCCATAAGTGTCAAATATTTGAAGGCAAAAGAAAACTGCTACCCTTACCTCTGCATCCTATTATTGTTGAAGCTCCTTTTCAACAATGGGGCCTAGACTTCATTGGTGAAATACATCCTTCTCCATCTGCCCAACATAAATGGATCCTCACAGCAAAAAATTACTTCACCAAATGGATAGAGGCCATCCCTTTTAGGAATTCCATAGACTCAGTCAACATTAAATTCCTTGAAGACCATATCCTATGTAGATTTGGATGTCCTAGGAAGATTATCACTGAAAATGCTGCTGCCATTGGGTCCAAAAAAATGGTGGATTTTTGCCACAAATATCAGATTACATTGGGTCATTCCACAACTTAATACCCTCAAGGTAATGGATTGTCAGAATCCTCAAACAAGAGTTTGGTGAACATCATCAAGAAGTTTCTAGAAGAAAATGAGAAATCACGGCATAAAAAGCTAGTACATGCACTTTGGGCAGACAGATTGACCACTAAAAAGTCAATTGGAATGTCCCCTTTTTCGGCTAGTTTATGGAGCAGATGCAATATCTCCAACCAGTTTAGGAGTGCTAGTCATGAAGTTGATCCAAGAAATACAGTCTGAAGAAGATGATATGATAAGAAGAATTAATTAGACTGTCTAGTTGCAGCAAAATAGAGAGGAAGTCTACAATAGAACACAACAAGTACAATAAAACATCAAGAAGTTGTTTGATAAAATAACAAAAGCAAATGATTTTAACATTGGTGACAAGGTACTAAAATGGGATTCTAGGAGGGAAGATAAAGGCAAACATGAAAAGTTTGAAAATTTATGGAAAGGCCCTTATCTCATTCAGTCTGCTATAGGTAATAATGCATTTTTCCTTCAAGAGATGGATAGAACAAAACTTTTTGGAGGTCCTGTCAATGGTAGGATGCTCAAACATTATTTTTGTTAAAACCTCAGTTCAAATCTTTGACCATTGTAAATAACATTACTTAAAGAAAAGACTTGGAAAAATGAAACACAAAAAAAACAAAAGAAAAGAGGAAAAGAGGGCAGATAAAAGAATAGGTACAACCCCATACCAAAAAAGAGAAAAATCTGAAAGTGTGCAAGTCCAAATGCCACTGCTTTGAAAGAAGAAATGTTATTCAATTATACAGCCTAATCATGATTGAATAAGTTTAAATTTATTGTTGATAGGTTAGTGAATGAAGATTTTCCAAACAATGTAAACTTGGCTTATCATTAGGAGAAAAGAGAAATGGTTCTAAAAAGATCAAAATCTGAACCAAAGAAAGAAACAATGATGCTTATCAATTTCAGATCTTAAGCCTTCACAGTTTTGTTTTAAATTCCTGCAAATAAAGTCTATGTGCAACTTGTACAAAATTCCATAACCCCATAACAAGTCACACTATCTAATCTTGATTTGATTATGTTTCAATTTCCTGTTTTAGACTAGAGAATGAAAATCTGTCAAACAGTCTAATCTTGACAGATAGCTAGAATAGGTAGAGAAATAGTGAGTTCATATGTTTAATCTGAACTCATGGATGTTACAAGGGTTTGCAAGTCTAAATGCACTCACTGAAGAAGAAAAAATGTTAGGAAAGTAGGTTGTGTAGGTAGAAGTTTGGGTAAAGATCAGTCTTGATATGATACTGGAGATCATATTTGAGTAGAAAAATCATCAAGTCAAGGAGGATTGTCAAAATGTTAAAACAAAGCACTGGTATACTTTCCAGAGATTTATTTTCTGAGGTTCTTGACACTCCCAAGGAGTTGCCTTCCCCAAGTGGAGCCACTCTTAGCCATCAGTAAAAATTTGTTATATAAGATGGCTAAATAGTTCCTTAGATTTCCAAAAACAAATCTTTTATGAAAAATTTGTGAGTATTTGAAATCTCACCGTGTTCATTATCCTACAGATTATGCATTTACTAAAATCTTCATTCAAATCTATTCCAAGTTAACCTGTTGCTTCAAAAGAGACTGATTTCATGATATTTTCACCATTTTCACCTCCATTTCATTTCCCCATTTTTTTCATGTTTTACTTCTATTTCTATCTATTATTTTCCCTCTGAGAAAACACATTTACCCCTTCACTAATTCTTCATTTCCCCTGAAAAACTTGTCTAAACCATGAAAATCTCTTTATTTGGTTAAAAAAACCCTTTTCTAACCCTAACGAAACCTTTAAAAAGGCTTAAAACACCCTGTTTTAGCCTAGATCTGATCATTTGAGAAATTAGGCCTTAATCCCCTTCAGGCATAAACCCTATGCCCCTTCCTCATGTGACCCAAGGCCTACGACCGTTCGCTAAGCCTATAACCCTGGTTCTATTTTTTCCCTGCCAAACCACATCTCCCCTTCACTTAAGTCCTTTTTCCTTATTTTTCATCCCGCTCCATTTTCTTTCCACCAAAAGAAATCCGCACCATTGATCATATAAATCTGACGGTGGTCGCACTCCCTCCCAAAATCTATTCCCCCGATCACCCCCCATCCATTTATTTCTTCAAAGCAATCTCCACCATGGATCTTCCTAATCGGACGGTCATCATCGCATCCCTACCCATAAACCTCGTTCATAAAATTTTTTCTACCTGAAAAAAGGAGTTTACGTCACCTGCTGTCCCACCATCCATTCCTCCACTGCAATCAAATCCCCTTCCACCACCTGTCTCCCACCTTTACCTCCACCGATCAACTCCTTTGGTCAGGATCAACCCGCACTGTTGATCTGGCTCCCCAGATCCAATGGTTAAAAGCGCATATCGCTTGCATTTTGCCAAAAGAGTTTAACGAGCCATTTCTGCATGATAAAAATGGTTTTGGGCCCGCCACGCATCATCCTCTGAGTGGAATCGTGTTCAATCCACTCAAAACCACTTACCACCTATGAGCCGCGCAAAAACCATCAGTTTTCCACAAAATCGCCTATCTCCATTTCGCGCCAATATTTAAACTGGTTCACTGTTATTCTTGGTTTCATTCATAGAACCCTCCTCTACACATTTCTTCCCTCTGTAATCACTCCAAACGCCTCACCAAGCCTCTGAAACGTAGTTTAGCCAAAAACGGAGGATTTAAATTAATGTTTTTAGTTTTTGTTGCAGGTTTAATGGTGGTCGAGTCCAAAGGGCCATCCCACAGTCATATAAGTGGCTACAGTATTTTGATGATGATCCAAGGGGAAAATACATAAAGAAATGGGATAAGGGTTTGATTCTGAAAGGTTTGAGTCAATGATACACAACCATTGATCCAGTCAATAAACCCTCCAACGCATAGAAGAACCCTGCATACAAACAAAACAAGAAGAACAGTGAGAAAATGAAGAACAAAGAGATTGAAGGATAAATATAAAGAGTTCAAGGACAAAGATTAAATATTAAAACAGTCAGTAAAGTCAAAAATACAACAAAGGTGATTATAAAGGCCAAAGAAAAATCAAGCCTCAAAGTAGATTTTAAAGAAAAAGATCAAGGCAAATCAGCCCAAAGCATGTTTCAAATGTTAAATCCATGAAGTAGTTACTTCATCAAAGGCTAAAGAGGCCACCTACAAGCACATATTTTCCTCAAAAACATACAAAGTTATTACAGTCAGAAGATATTTTCAAAGAAGTGTTGGAAATACTGAGAGGGGGGGGGGTGAATCAGTATTCCTTTCAATTAGAGCATTAGTTAATATTCAATTATTATCAATGTTTGTATAATGATAGTAGTAATCAAGAGGAACACAAATGCACACAATTTTTAAGGTGGAAACCCACTCCGAGACAAAAACCACCTAATGCTTTTCTAATAATTCTTTAATATTCAACTCCAATTGAAAATAAAGCTCCAACTTCCTAGAATCTAGAAAAATGTTCTTCTCCAGCTCCCACTGGATGGACGCTCCAATGCCCGAGATTCTTCAGTAGTCAACTAAATGGATGCCCCAACACCCAATGAGCTACAATTCACCCTAGCACCACCCTACCACCCTATAGAAGAATAAAAGAAGAATGGACTCCCGTACCAGGGAAAATGGTCCACTTTGACACAACCACCTAATGATGATCCTAAACCTCTCAACATTTCCTGTTCAACCCTTGGCAGATAGACACTAGTACAATTTTTATAATAATGTATTTACAATGACTTAGCACAATGATACCTTTACAATGATTGTATACAGAGCTGCCCACTTGAAGACTTCATAGGATGAACTTCTTGCTGCTGTTATGATCCTTGGTTGCTGCTCTTGTCATGCTACCCTCTGCTACACCTTGCTTTTCTTTTCTGTTGTAGAAAGTCTGGGCCTTTGCAACCCTTGACAACACATGATCTAGCTTTTTCTTGCCTTCTAGGAGCTCGATATTGAATCTGGTGTATCTCTATTATTTCAGATCCTCAATATCTAATTTTCAGTCCTGTAGTATTCCTCTAAGTCCTCTTTCCAATGCCATAGGTCTGACCCAATTTGGATTCTTCAAGAGATATTTATACCCAATCTCTCACAATGCCCTAATTATGGACTTTTTCAGAAGAGTGCACTTGTACGGCATGCCATATGTCACTGTTTCTTCATTTAGCTCTAAATTTGATAGAGAAAAAATTAAAGACTATACAATATCTTCCACTTTTTACGGAATTCCAATCTGATACTTAGAGAGAGAGTTATGATGAATTTACCAAGGTCACTTCTTTGAGATGAATTTTAGGAGCCTGCAAAAACCCTGACTTCCACAGATCATATCTCCAAAAATATTGTGCACCTTGATCTGAAATTCTTATAGTAGCTTCCTCAGGATTTCAGCTCCGCCTCATAAAAATTTCATCTTCTAACCCTTTGTAGAAAAAATGTTAGAGCGAAAATTCCACGATGACCTGTTTTAGATGGCGAAATCCCTTGCATAAGGAGGAAATGCGGATCACAATTTATATAAATGCTTAGGTTGAGAGGGGCTTCAACAAGTGAACGTGGGAGGAATTTTAGGAGCTTAAAAAATATTAATTATGAATTTTCAATGACCCATGCCCCAATTCCATGGGGTTTTAGCCCACTAACTGGGGGTACAAACTTCAAACATGAATATCTCTCAAACCGTGAAGAATTACATGGAGTGCCATATATCAACGGAAACATCTCAACAAGTAGAAACCATCAAAATCATTATTGATCCAGAATATATTAATTTTTTAGGTAAAAATTCCCATTAAATATTGGGTTAGCCCCTGGTGCTGCTTGGGTTGACATCAATGACAATCGCTGATCAACAATCTCCCCCTTTGGCATTGATGGAAACACAAATACTCCTCCTGTGATCATGACACCTCTTCCTACAACATTCTCTCTCCCTTTGACATCAATGGCAAAGGGTAACTCCCCCTAAAACACAACCATCCTGCGGATCTATACACACTTCCACTCCCGCTGACACACAACCGTCCTGCAGACCTGTAATCTAATGAGAACTTGGGAGAATGCCAAGCTTTTGACGAAGATATTCAAATGCTTCATGAGGTAAAGGTTTAGTGAAGATATCAGCAATTTGTTCTTTTGTACAAACATACTCAATTTTGATATTCTTTTCGGCGACTTGTTCTCTAACAAAATGATATTTGATCAGAATGTGTTTTGTTTTTTAATACATGACAGGATTCTTGGAGATGCTGATGGCACTAGTGTTGTCACAGAATATGGGAATAGGCTCACTGAATTGTACTTGAAGATCTTGCAAAGTTTTTTTCATCCAAAGGACTTGAGTACAACATGATGTTGCTGCAATTCCTTCTGCTTCCGTTGTAGATAACGATATTGAAGTTTGCTTTTTGCTCAACCATGATATGAGACAACCACCTAGATAGAATGCTGCTATAGTAGTACTCTTACAATCATCAACGCTTCCTGCCCAATCTACATTTGTAAAGAGTTGAATAATGAGATTGTTACCCTTGGGATACCACAAGCCATATTCTTCTGTGCCCTTTAGATATCGAAGAATTCTTTTAACGGAAATAATATGTGATTATTTTGGTGCTGCTTGGAATCTTGCTACTTGTCCAACTGCTTGCATAACATCCAGCCGAGAGGGTGTTACATATAGAAGACTACCAATCATAGATCTTTACAACCTCTGATCCACATCCTTAGATGATTCATCTATGCTCAATTTGCAACCTGTTACCATCGGAGTAAGGACGTGTTTGAAATTTTCCATTTTGAATTTCTTGAGCATTTCCTTGATGTGCTTGGCTTGACATATAAATATTCCTTTCTCTTGTTGAGATATTTGAAGCCTAAGAAGTATGTCAGCTCACCAAGTAAAGACATCTCAAACTCGCTTTGCATATTTGTAGAAAATTTCTTACTTAGTCAATCATCATTGCTACCAAATATTATATCATCCACATATACCTTAACTATTGTTAAATTATCTTTATTTATTTGTACATAAATATTGCTATCAACAATACCTTTATTGAACCCTTGTTGACATAGATATCCATCAAGATGAGCATACCATGCTCTGGGAGCTTGCTTGAGACCATATAGAGCCTTCTTTAACCTGCAGACATAGTCTTCTTTTTGTGATAGTAGAAAACCTTCAGGTTGTTCGATGTAAACTTCTTCTTCTAATTCTCCATTCAGAAATGCTGACTTAACATTCATTTGGTAGACTTTGATTTTTCTTGAACATCCATAGGCAAGAAACATTTGGATGGCTTCCATTCTGGCAACTGGTGCAAATGTTTCGTCGAAATCAATTCCTTCCACTTGTGCATAGCCTTTGCAAACCAATCTTGCTTTGTTTCTGGTAACCTGCCCATCTTCATTCAATTCTTTCATGAACACCCATTTTTTCCCAATGAAATTTTTATTTTTTGGTCGTGGAACTAATTCCCAGGTGTTATTATTCTCAATTTGATCCAATTCTTCATTCATAGCTATTGCCTAATGTTCATTTTGGTTGGCTTCCTCAAAACTACTAGGCTCAAAGGTTGCTAGAAAAGAAATGTGAGCTTGTTGTGATGAACCATTAGGGGAATTTTGAGGTCTAAAATGGACCTCCTAAGGAAGATGTACAATCAAAATTCACTTTATGAGAACCAATCACATTTTAGGGGATGACATCATCCCTAATGGTTGAGGTGGCATTTCTTGAGTTAAAGGTACTTACTTGTCACATTCTCAATGGTGGATAAAAACTCATGGTTAACCATGGTAGTACTCTAAGTACTTTAAAATTCAAAGTAAAGTACTCATAATAAATGTCATTTCACACTTTTTGAATAAAAATATATTATTGCCATTTCATATTTCTTGAAAGAAACAATGCATATCCCTATACATTTATTATATTATATTATGTTATATTATATTATTTTTATATAATCTATTAATTACATGTTATTATACAATTTAAATAATATAAATTTTAATTAATAGCATATAATATAATTAAGAATTTATAAATTTATATTTATATTTTATTTTAAGTTATTTAAGTACAAAGGAAAAATGCATTAGTTGTTCAATGCTAATGATTTTTTCTTGAAAAACTCATTCTTATTTATAGTCACATCAATACAATTTTTTTATCAAATTTTATTTTGGTACAACTTTTGAATTGAATTTAAATATGGTCACATGGATTGTTGTGCAAAAAGTGAATTGCAAATTCATAGATATTATTTTATTGGTTTAGCTATTATTTTAATATTTCCTTAGGAGGCGCATTTTATACCTCAAAATTCCCCTAATTGAAGCTGTCGACCTTCATTTATGTCACCAATGATTTGATTTGATGGATGGTTCTTTTGAATACACTTTTTTGTTCTCCTTGGAGGAGCTTCTTGTTGTTGTTCTGGTATATCTTGATGATCATTGTTTACTTCTTCCTCGTTGATAGTTGCTTCTTGTTCTACAATTTTATTTGTGTCTTTTTCAGCCTCTGTCTCAAGTTTCAAAGATTCTATATCGTCATCATTACTCGCTAGAACACCATCTTCATCAAATGTAACATTTATGCTCTCCACTATCTGTTTTCGTCTTAGATTATAGCATTTATAGGCCTTTCTTTTGCATGAGTAACCAACAAAGATACCTTTATCAACACGTGATTCAAACTTACCCAAATTTTGATCTTCTCTTTTGATATAACATTTTCTTCCGAAGATTCTAAAATATTTTACATTAGCTGGTTTTATTTTCCATAATTCCTATGGAGTCTTGTTGCAATTATTTCTGAGAAGACTTCGGTTGATAATGAAGACTGTTGTATCAATTGCTTGAACCAAGAAATTTTCATCCAATTTTGAGTCCTTCAACATTGTTCTACCCATTTCCTGTATGGTTCTGTTCTTTCTTTCAGCAACTCCATTTTGCTAAGGTGTTCGTGTTGTTGAAAATTTCCTTTTTATTCCATTTTCGTCATAGTATTGCTGAAATAATTTGGAAGTGAATTCTCCACCATTATCTGATCTTAAAGACTTTATTTTCAAATAAGTTTCATTTTCAACCAACTCCTTGTAGATATTAAAGCACTCAAATGCTTCAAATTTTTTCTTTAGGACATTGACAACTGTCATCTTGGTATAGTCATCTATCATTAACATGAAATATAATTCTCCATCTAAGACTTTTGTTCTCACAGGATCACATAGATCAATATGTATCAATTCCAATGGATGTGATGCAAAGTGTTCTTTTGTTTTAAATTGGACTTTTGTCTGCTTTCCATGTCGACATGCCTCACATAGTGTGTTGGAAGGTTTTGAGATTTTCGGCATTTCTTGTACTGCTTCCTTTTTGCTTATCCTAACAATATTTTCCAAGGTTATGTGACCCATTCGTTTGTGCCATAACCAGCTTTCATCTTCTTTAGCTAGTAGAGATGCTTTAGTTTCTTCATCCAGAACATATATATCGTTTGGAGCTCGATTTGATGTAGCCACAATTTTACCATACCTGCCTTTCCCGATTTCACATTTTGTGGAGTTGAATAGAATTGTATGTCCTTGATCACACATTTGTCCAACACTGAGCAGATTGTGATTCATGTTTTCGACCAATAGAACATTCTTGGCTATAACATCTTTGCTTCCGAGAGTGACGGTACCTGATCCTATAACATTTGAAGATCCATCATTTCCAAAGGATATGGTTCCATCCTTCTTCTCTTTCAGAGATTAAAATTTCATTCTATCTCTAGTCATATGCGTTGAGAAACCACTGTCAACATACCACACATCTTTATTTTTTTGAGCCTTGAGAGCGAGAGCATAATTATCAGTCTTCTTCTTCTTCCATGTTCATTCATTATGTGGCTTCGAAGATTCTTCTGGAGGATTTTCAAGTCTGCAGTCTCTGGCTATGTGTCCAAAGTTCTGACATTTGTAACATTCCATATTATTTCTTAAATGTTCAAATCTATTGATGTTTCGTTGAGCCCTCGGAGGTTCATATTTGAAGAATCTCTTGGAATTGTATTAGTTCCTAGGGTGCTTGTGACATTCTACAGCTTTATGACCAAATTTTCCACATGAATAACAATAGCCATGAAAAATATGTTGGTACTTGGATGAAAATCTTCGTCAAGGAATCGTCTTCCAAGGATGTTCTTGCGAATCTTGTCCAATGAAGTCTACATGTATGTCAGATCTCATAGATTTATTGTATTTTGTTGTAGAAGGTCCTGCTTCTTCTTCTTTATAACCGAGGCCAGTTCTGCCGTTGTAAGATCGTTGATTGTTGATGATTTCTTCCAATGTCCTTGAGCTGTTGGCATAGTTTTGGACAATTTTTCCCTTCTTCACTTCCTTACACAGCGAGACTACTTTGGCTTCTAATGCTTCCCTTTCTTGGTTGCTTTCTTCCAAATTCTTTTGAAGTGACTCTTCAATACATTTTTGTTCTTCAACCTCAATTTTGAGACCTTGAACTTGTTCTTCAAGAGTATTGGAACAGATCTTCTCAGCATTGAGCTCTTTTATAAGCTTGATTGCCTCCTCATAAAATTATTCTATGGTCAACCCTTATTCTTCATTTTTTGATACTTCTTGTTTATTGTGCTTGGCCATAAACAATACTTTCTCATTAGCTTCTTCTTTGCTATCACTTTCTTCATCGGATGATGAGCTATCTTTTTTAGAGAGAAAGTTCCTTTTGGATCCTTTCTTTTTTCCTTTTTTGTTGAATTTCTTAAAGCCTTTATTTCCTTTTGAGTTTCCATCACTTTTGTTCGTACATTTGTCTTCAAAATTCCCGACCTCACCACAACCGAAACATATCAATGGAAGTTTACCTTTGAATTTTCCCTTACCAGTTTTTAGTTTTCTCGTAAAGTAAGCATATTGTTCATCTGAAAGACCTTCTCCATCATCTCCCTTTTCTTCACACTTGCAGGTGCATGTCATTTCAATTGAAGGTTGTTTGTCCTTATTGGTTTGATTAGATGCAACGAACGCAATTTCTAGATTTGAAGTACCCTTTTCTTCATCAAGTCTCATTTCATATGCTATGAGAACTCCATGTAATTCTTCCTTGCTGAGTTTGTCCAGATTTGCACTGTATTCTAAGACTGATACCTTTGGGTTGAATCTCCCTGGTAACGTTCTAAGAATCTTCCATATAATAGTCTTCTTGTCAACTGGCTCTCCCAATCCTTCCAGAGTATTGGTTATTTCATCAATGTATTGGAAGTATGCAACAATGTTGTAATCTTCTTTCATTCTGAGTTGCTCAAATTTTGCTCTATATATTTGAGGCTTTGTTTCTTTGAAATTTGAGTCACCTACATATATATTCTCAAGCTTGTCCCATACATTTTTGGCAGTTTACAACCCAACACCTTATGATAAGCAGATTCAATAAGTCCACTGATAATAATATTCTTTGCTTTTGCATCATTTACCAAATTATTCTTACCTTGTTCATCCGTAGTTGATGTAAATCCATTTTGAACAGTGTCCCATACTTCGTAACCTTGCGCTAAGAGATAGACCTCCATTCTTCCTTTCCAGAGTGCATAATTATTTTCATTGAATAGAGGTACACCATTCTTGGTATGCTCCATGACCTCCTTCCAACTGTTAAACTGTTATTGAAGGAACCAAGCTCTGATACCAATTGTTGGAAATACTGAGAGGGGGGGTGAATCAGTATTCCTTTCAATTAGAGCATTAGTTAATCTTCAATTATTGTCAGTGTTTATACAATGATAGCAACAAACAAGAGGAACACAAATGCCCACATTTTTTAAAGTGGAAACCCACTCCAGGACAAAAACCACCTAATTCTTTTCTAATAATTCTTTAATATTCAACTCCAATTGAAAATAAAGCTCCAACTTCCTAGAATCTAGAAAAGAATTCTTCTCTAGCTCCCACTGGATGGATGCTCCAATGCTCGAGATTCTTTAGTAGTCAACTGAATGGATGCCCGAACACCCAATGAGCTACAACTCACCCTAGCACCACCCTACCACCCTATAGAAGAATAAAAGAAGAATGGACTTCTGTACCAGGAAAAATGGTCCACTTTACAATGATATAGAATGATGTAGAAGAAGAGGATATGCTAGACCATAACCCCAACTTTTACACAACCACCTAATGATGATCCTAGACCTCCCAACACTACCTCTCCAACCCTTGGCAGATAGACACTAGTACAATTTTTACAATAATGTATTTACAATGACTTAGTACAATGATACCTTTGCAATGATTGTATACAGAGCTGCCCACTTGAAGACTTCATAGGATGAACTTCTTGTTGTTGTTATGAACCTTGGTTGCTGTTCTTGTCATGCTACCCTCTTCTACACCTTGATTTTCTTTTCTGCCGTAGAAATTATGGTCCTTTGCAACCCTTGACAACACATGATCTAGCTTTTTCTTTCCTTCTAGGAGCTCGATATTGAATCTGGCGTATCTCTTTTATTTTAGATCCTCAATATCTAATTTTTGGTCCTGTAGTAGTCCTCTAAGTTGTCTTTCAAATGCCATAGGTCTGACCCAGTTTGGATTCTTCAAGAGAGAGTTATACCCAATCTCTCACAATGCCCTAATTATGGACTGTTTCAGCAGAGCACACTTGTATGGCATGCCGCGTGTCACTGTTTCTTCATTTGGCTCTAAAATTGATAGGGAGAAAAGTACAGATTGTGAAATATTCGCCAATTTTTACAAAATTCCAATCTGATACTCAGAAAGTGATTTATGATGAATTTACCAAGGTCACTTCTTTGAGATGAATTTCAGGAGCTTGCAAAAACCCTGACTTTCACAGATCATATCTCCAAAAATATTGCACACCTTGATCTGACATTTTTACAACAGCTTCGTCAGGATTTTGGATTTTCCTCATACAAATTTCAGCTTCTGAACCTTTGTAGAAAGAAATTTAGATTGAAAATTCCACGATGACTTGTTTCAGATGGCAAAATCCCTTGCATAAGGAGGAAATGAGGATCACAATTTATATAATTGCTTAGGTTCAGAGGGGCTTCAACAAGTGAACGTGGGAGGGATTTTAGGAGCTTAAAAAATATTAATTATGACTTTCAATGACCGATGCCCCAACCCCATGGGGTTTTAACCCACTAATTGGGGGTACAAAATTCAAACATGAATATCTCTCAAACCGTGAAGAATTACATGGCGTGCCATATATCAACGGAAACATCTCGACAAGTAGAAAAAATAAAAAAATTATTGACCTAGAATATATTAATTTGGTAGGTCAAAATTCCCATGTAATATTGGGTTAGCCCCTGGTGCTGCTTGGGTTGACATCAATGACAACCACTGATCAACAAGAAGCAACTCAATAGTTATTTCAAAAGTTATTAAGAAGCCTAAAAGTCAAATATTGCAATTAAGTAGCTCAGAAATTAAACAACATTCATTATAAAGAGTAACTCTTTTCAGATATTCTTTGCCTTGGGCCTTGCACTGTCTCAAAGTCCAAAAATCATTAACTCAGTCATAAATGAACATATTAAACCTAGTTTTCATTTCACCTCCTCATCTACTTATAAATATAGCATGAGGACTTCATTAGAAAGGTTTCTTGGTTGATATAGAAGGTTGCTATTGTTAGTTTTTTAGAGTGTTGCTTAGCTAGTTGAGGAATACTAGGATGGATAGAGAAAGCTTTCAGTTGTAAAGATCCATGGCGCTGGAGTATGTAACTGGTCTGAACATCAATAAAACAAGCTGATTCACAGGATCCTGGTCTATCTTAATGGTGATTTTTTTCCTTATTGTTTTGTTTCTTCTTATGTTTTCATTCTGTCCATTTTCTCTGATAAAGAACAGAAAATTTATATTAGGATTTACTGTCAAAGGTGCCCTATTTCTGTCTGCAAGCTTTATCTTTATGTTTTCTTCTGCAAGGTTTGATTGAATGATTCTTAATTTCCCTCTAGTTTTATCTAGCTTGTTTCTTGAAGAATGATTCAATAGACTATAACCAGGGAAGTGTTGGTAAGCCCATATCCTTATGAGTAGAACTTGAGAATTGTTCTTAAAATATCTTTTCAAAATTATGCTAAGTAGAGTTTAAAACAGGGAAGTCTATGGTATGCCCCATCCTTTGGCTAGTCTTTAAAGTTTGCTTTGAAAGACCCTTTAAAGAGTTTGTCAAAAGAATATTAGATTATTTCTGTTTGATCTTAGGCTGCTCTTATTGTTGTCTTGCTTGTTTTCTTTATCTGAAAGTAGTCTTAGGATTACTAGATTGTTGTCTTAAAAGTTTTCTTTAATAAAATTCTGTCCAAAGAAGTCTATGGTTTGCCATGTCCTTTGGTTTACTTCAAAAAAGTTACTTTGAAAGGCTTTTCTTGTTTAAGTAGAGCTAGAAGATTCTTAACCGACTAAGCTTTGCTGCCTTCACAATACCTTAATGTTTCATATCACAACCTAATCTAAAGATATCCATTAAATCTAGATAACTTGCCCTATGAAAACCCTTGAATTTTTGTTGAACAATTAAACCCTTTTTATGACTCCATAGCCTAATGGATTAATGTTGTCTTATAGTCTATCCTTCCAGCTGAAATATTCCCTCAATCTTCTCCAAGCTTTAATCCTTCAAGTACCATTTGAATCAACCAAAACCAAACAAGGTTCTCAGAGCTTCATAACTAGACTAATATCATAAATAAAGCATAAAGATATATCATTATAAAACACTTATATAGAGAGATCCCTATCTGAATCCAGGAAGGTTAGATCCTAGGATTCCAAAATGGTTCTGATATGGCCCCTACAATGTTTATTCTTTCCATTCTTTTAAATCACAAGGAGCCAAGAGGATCCATTAGCATATGTAATTTGGGACTCACACCCAGAAAATATTCAGAAACAATTCTCTTTTTCTTGTTTAAATAAATCTTCTGGTCCCGATATGGCTCAAAAACACTGAAATCCCATGACTTGACTAAACATAAATTTCATGAAGCATTCACAACATCATTTTAAGAGGGTTTCTGATACAATATGATAAAAATATCATATCAGGAGTTTTATTGCTCAAAACATGAAGAAAAATACGGATCTAGCCCCTTTTACACATCAAGAATATAACCCGACAAGGGTTTCATGAAAGTACAAGTACAAGATGCATAGATCTGCAGATCTGGATCTGAAATAATGAAGTCTATTGAAGCACTATGTATAAATGGCTGAAGAATACAAAAATTAAGGAGGATCCTTCTTACAAGTATTTCCGGGAGAAGGGTTGGGTCTTTCCCTGAGAAAGCAACTCAAGATTGAGGGGATTGACCTTCACATTGCAACTCTTCAAGAAAGGACGCAGTTCTTGCAAGGGACTGCACTGTAGCTGATGGGAGTGCTTTGTACAAGTGCCAATATATTCAAATATACTCAAAGATCTTCCTTACTGATCTCCCAAAGGAATGGAGGCTCCCTCCTTTGAAAAATGAGTGTAGGAAGTGGTGTTGTGAACCCTCACTACAACACCCTGCAACACAACATTATAATGCTGCAGAAATAACATTGTAGCTAAAGGAGGATGCTTGGCCTCAAGCCTGGATGTGAGGAAAATAAGTAAAAACTCCTTCAAGAGGCCTCTCAAGAAAGGATAAGGATTCCTAAACAGGAGATCCTTGTGCTAAGAAGCACAACAACTATGCTAAACAACAAAAGAATGCATAATAGTCTAAGCAGAAAAATCAAATTATCATTCATAAGATGTCTTGCTATGGCTGCCTTGCCCTCCTTTTAAACATGTGTGATCCTTCTTACCTTGGGCCCCAATCATTAGGGTTTTATCCACCAAGTAATATTCGTCCCACTATCTCTGCGTTGTCTCACAAGATGTTTTCCACCTCTTATCCTAGCGTTGTTGACTTGGTCAAACTTGACCTTGTCCACATGGAAAATTACTTGTTCACACATGAAGGTGTGAAATCCAGCTTTTATGTTGATCCCCTTTCACATTATGAGGAATTTTATTTAGGTTTTTATTATGCATGGTCCTCCTTACCCATTTATTCATCTCCTAAGTGAAATCAGCAAAATTTTAATATTCCAATTTGCTGCATACAAATTTTGGAATATTACAGTCCTCCCCTCCCAAATGTTGCTTGTCCTCAAGCAACTGCAAGGATAGAACTGAAGAGTCTCCCTCCCTCCTACTATAGCATCCACATATGATTAACTCCTCCAAGGAATGATATGTTGTCTCATCAATGAATCTCCATATTTCCCTTCCCAAGCATGGAAGCTAGCCAAATGGATATCATCATGAATAAGTAAAGTACTCAAGGAGGTTGTTGATCATTTCAGCCCCCATTGAATCTTTGATGAGCAATCCCCTTTTGTTTAGCCTGGAAAATCCATATTCCGCCCATCACTACCTTCTCCCAGCCCCAAAATTCCATAAAAGGGCCGAAAAACCCAGATTTGAAAATAATTTTGAGGCCTAGCACCTTTCGGCCCTAGCCCTTGCACCTTTTCCTCCATGTAGCCCGGGCACTAGACCAAGCGCCAGCTGGGAAAGGCGCTTATCACAAATGTATATCGGAAGAGGTATTAATCATCGATCTACGCATATCCGACGGCCTTTGCAACCTTATCACGCACACGGTCCCCACTATGTTGCCCGTCTGATCATATCCCAACCGTCCGATCAATCTACAAAATCAATGGCTTACAGTACTCCCGCCTTGGTGGTCCCCGCTCCGCGAACTGTACAAAAATCGGTGATTTATATCGCACCGCCTTTCCGAGGTGGGCGGTATTTCTCAAATCAGAGCGATTCCATACATTGGTTGCCGCGTGTCTCAGCATACAGCTCAAAAACTGCTCTCCATCGCACGTTATTGCTCAGCAAAAGTCACAGCATGATATTCATGACAGCCGTCCGATATGGAGGTCTTCATCCAACGGTTGGCGCTCTTCGAACCTACACGAAATTTAATCACATCATATTCGACCCCTAGCCCACTATCCGTCACCCCCCTACACGTCCTCCACCATAGATCTCTGCCAAGATCGGATGACCCTCATTAAACCCATGACACGCCATTGACCCGGTCCTCCTCCACGTCACCATTCCACATGCCATTCGACGCATTCTCTTCCATATTCCTTATATCTCATTCTAAGTTCAAATTAAAATTTATTCATCTGCTACGTTCCACCAACCTCCTCCATTGCCACCTCCCACCGTCACGCTGTATTTCCTATCATCGCCCTGGATTTCTCGACCTGTCCGCCATGCCGCGCTGTCTCACCATTATCCCCACTATGTTCACCTTCCCGTGCATGGTTTTCTTTAACAAGTTTGCGGATGTTGCAGGTTTACAGTGGTGGAAAACTATTATGATTCACAATCTCTATTACTGTGATAGAGAGCACGTCAAAGGAACATTTTTCAAAGCTGAATTATGAAGAAAGCCCCGAGAAGGAAAATAGATAAGACTTCCATTAAAGAAGCGAGGTTAAAATCTGTCAAACCCTGCAGGGACATTCAAGGCACCGATTTCATAGATGAAGATATTAATGGAGCAGCAGAAAAATATCAGTGGATGATTGAGGAATTCAACACTCAGCATTGAAGATTTTCAGCTGTGACTCAGGTTTTAGAAGGCAGAGGGTACAATGCACCAGAAACAATACCCTTCAGGACCCAAGTGTTGAATGACATGCCACAAGATTATCTGAAGATTTTACCTCGATTCAATGGGGAAAATGAGATTGATGCTCAAAAACATCTTGAGACTTTCTGCTCTTTTGCAGAGAACTTTAATGTTGAACATTTAGATGTGGTCTTAAGGCTGTTTGTGCAATATCTTGATGGTGAAGCCAGAAAATGGTTTAAGACATTGGGAAACCATTCCATAACCACTTGGGACGAGATGGAAAATAATTTTCTCAGGAAATGGGGGGAAAAGAAAGATCATAGACAATGTCTTACTAAATTCAATACGCTTAAGAAAAGACATAATGAAGGAGTATCAGAATTTATCAAGAGATTTAATAAATTGTGTTTGAGTCTTCCTACTGATATGAAGCCTCATCAGACTGCTGCTAAGGTTGTCTTTGTAGCAGCCTTTGATTCAGAGTTTGGTTTCTCTCTCAGAGAAAGAAAGCCTGCTACCCTGGATGATGCTCAGTCAGATGCACTAGAATTGGAAGCAAACTTTGCTCCACTGGAAAACCAAAGGGAAAATTTGAGCAAGATACTAGAATAAGGGGCAAAGAGGAGGTATCTACCTCTAACCAGGATAGAGACACAGGCAGAATGGAAGAAATAACCAAATTGATTAAGAAAGTGGTCAAGCTTGAACTGGAGGCTAAGAATTCAGCCTCCAAGAATTTATACAATGCTCCAAACAGAGGTTATAATCCTCAGTATAGGAAATCACCCCTTCAAATATTTCCAAGGGAAGAAAAGGAGCAACAGGATCATGTACCACACCCATTATACCTGGAAGGTCCAGTAGATGATTCTACTGAAAATACTGCCTATGGAATGGAGGATGCAAATCTTTCCTTTTCAAATAGTGATGGAGAAGAATGCCCTTTGCATGGAAATGATGGAGAAGAATGCCCTTTGCATGGAAATGATGGAGCTGAGTGCTCATTGCAAGAAGAAAAAAAGACCAGAGACACAGAAGAAGCAGAAATTGATCATTATTGTAAAAAATTTGCTAATTTCATGCAAGCACATTTCAATAGAAGATATGATCTTAGATCCTCTAGGAAGAGGACTCGTACTCAAGAGAAAGAAGAAGAGCTACCCCAGAAGGAAGCACCTACTCACCAGGAGTCTACAATGCAGAAAGTCAAAGACAAAGGTAAGGGCCCTCTAAACAAACCTTTGTAGTCTAATGATCGAATTCCTTCCTCTTCAAAAGTAGTCATTCCTCCTAATACCAAGTCTGTGGCAAAAGAAGTTAAACCCTCAGCTGAAAATAAAGAGTCAAAAGAGGTTGTAATAGAGAATTCCCCCCCTGTTTTCAGTTTGCAAAAGGAACTTGAAAAATTCAAAATCTTAGTGCCCTTGACTGAGTTGTTGAAACAACCTGTATATCAATCCCAAGTCACCTCATTCATGCTCCCTCCAGAAGCAACACTCACTCCAGATAGCCTCAACCTTCAAGAAGAAAGACCCATGGTTGTATTTGGCCCACATGTTGAGGAATTAGATGCTTCTACTCCTCCCTTTTATGTGTCTCTAGTGATTCATGACTTGCTATTACATAATTTTCTGTTAGATTCTGGAGCTTCCCATAATCTAATACCTCTGTCAGTCATGGAACAACTAGGATTACAAATCACCCGACCATACAAGGACCTCTATTCGTTTGACTCCAAAAGAGTTAAATGCTTGGGGATGATCAAGGATTTGGTGGTCAATTTGGCTTAAATCCCAGCAAAAAGTGTGGTAATGGACATCGTGGTGGCTGACATCCCAGCTCATTTTTGTATGTTGCTGTCAAGGTCCTGGGGAACAAAAATTGGTGGATCACTCAAGATGGATTTAACATGTCACTATCCCAGTTTTTGGTGGCCAAGAGAGGAGGTTATACAGGGAGACTAGATTTGTCAAGATGGTGACTAAGGCTGAAAACTATGTAAATTCACCAGTCTATAGTAAAGAAGGAGATTTCTCATGCTTGATGCTGGAAGAAGACCAAGATTTTTCTCATGAACCATCCTTCTATCAGATCAAGACTGAGCAGCCCTCAGAGAGCCATGAAGCAGGAATCTGGACACTTCATTTTGATGGAGCAAATTCAAGAGAAGGTAATGGAGCTGGAATACTATTGATTTCTCCTATAAGAAGATGGGTCCCTTTGTCCTTCAAACTAGAATATGAAGCTACTAATAGTGTGGCTGAATATGAAGCACTTCTGTTAGGATTGCAGACAGCCAGGAACATGAACATACAAAGTTTCAAATTTCTGGGAGATTCAGAACTGGTGGTAAAACAAGTCAGGGATCAGTGTCAAACCAAACACCCTCGGCTGAGGGCTTACAGGAATGAAGTTTCGGACATGGTGGAAAATTTATTCTTGGCATTTGATATCTAGTTCATGCCTAGAGAATAGAATCGGATGGTTGATTCCCTTGCTATGACTACTAGTACATTTCGACCACCGCGGAACCCTCTTTTAAGATATGAAGTTGAGGTGCGTTATCGGCCGTCAATCCCAGACAACATCAAAAACTGGAAGGTATTTGAAGATGAGGAATAGATGAAGAAGTTTCTAGAAACAATAGGGGAATTCTCTAATATGGAGATTGATGTTGATGAAGAGGATGAGTCTGAAGATACCTTGGAAAGGAATTGGGAGGAGAAAATTGTAGGTAATAAAGTGTTGCAGTTAAAGGGAAACATTATACCTAGAGGACTGGTGCCCCTAGAAAGATTATTTGACAAGAATGATGTCCCACTGTAGCCAAGCAAAGTGGTAGAAGAAAATCAGGTAGAAGACCTGAATCTTGGTATTGAGGCTGACCCCAAAATTGTAAAATTGTCCAAGAAGATCCCAGAAGAATATAAAAATCTATATCAGAAATTGTTTCAGTCTTACAAAGATGTGTTTGCATGGTCCTATCAGGACTTGAAAACTTTTGATATCAGTATTATGCAACACAAAATTCCACTAAAGGGAGATGCAAAGCCCCATAAGAAGAAGCTCAGACAAATAAATCCCTTGCTGCTTCCTTCTATTGAGAAGGAGATTAAGAAGCTATTTAAGGCCAAAATAATTGTGCCACTGAGGTAATATGAATGGGTGGCAAACCTAGTTCCTATCCAAAAGAAGAATGGAGAAATAAGGTTGTGTGTGGATTTCTGAAATCTAAACAGAGCATCCTTAAAGGATAATTATCCTCTACCTAAGATGGATCACATCTTGTAGAGGGTGGTTGGAGCTTCTAGGATGTCAATGATGGATGGATTCTCCGGTTATAACCAGGTGGTTGTACTTACAGAAGACCAAAAGAAGACTGCTTTCATCACACCATGGGGTACATTTATGTATGCCAGGATGCCTTTTGGATTGATTAATGCAGGGGCCACTTTTCAGAGGGCCATGGACATTGCTTTTGTTGGGGAGCAAGATAAATTTCTGGTAGTCTACCTTGATGACATCACTGTATTTTAAAAAAATGATACTGAGCATATTGAGCATCTGCGTAGAACCTTTGAGAAATGTAGAAGGTATGGTCTCTCTCTAAATCCTCAAAAGTCTTTATTTTCTTTAGAAGAGGGTAAACTTTTGGGACACATTGTAACAAAAGATGGGATGAAGATAGATCCTAAGAGGGTAGAGATTATAAATGGTATTGCTTTTCCCAGAAATAAGAAAGAAGTACAAGTATTCCTAGGGCGCATTAATTTCCTGAGAAGGTTTATCCCTAACTATGTTGAAATAGTTAGACATATAACTGACATGCTGAAAAAGAATAATGAAGTTAAATGGTCCCAGGAATCACAAGAGGCATTTACCAGGATAAAAAATGCTTTTGCAGAAGCCCCTGTGCTAGTTGGACTAGATTATGCTAAACCTTTCATGATATTTTCTTTCACATCACCTCATACAATAGCAGAAGTTTTATTGCAGAAAAATGAGGAGGGGTATGAGCAGCCCATTGCCTACTTCAGCCAGGTGCTCCGTGATGCAAAATTAAAGTATAACATATTAGAAAAGCAAGCATATGCTCTAGTGAAATCCCTCAAAGCATTCCACATGTATATCTTACAGTCCCATACCACTGCATTTGTGCCTACAGCCGCTGTAAAAGATATCCTTATTCAGGGGGATAATGAAGGAAAAAGGGGGAAGTGGATTTCCAAGATACAGGAGTATGACTTAGACATCCACCCTACTAAGCTGGTCAAAGGACAAGGGTTGGACAAGATCCTATCTGAATCAAAATATCAAGATTTGGGTATAAATTTGTCCATAATAGCAAGTGAGATATCTGAGGAGAAAGAAGAGCGACAGGGAATTGGAGTAGCTACTCCAGAAACACATATAAAGTACCTCACCAGTCAGTGGTACAAAGAGATAGTAGAATATCTCCTCACACTCAGCTGCCCTCCAAGCTGTGATAAAGCTAAATACAGAACACTAATATTGAAATCACAGAAATATATAGTCGCCAATGGCCGGCTATACTGGCGATATCCCTCAGGTATCCTACTTCTGTGTCTCACAGAGGATGAGGTAGGAAGTATTATAGCTGAATTTCATGAAGGGATCTGTGGGGGTCACTACAGCTGGAGGGCCACTGCTCATAAAATATTGAAGGCTGGTTTCTATTGGCCCAAGATTTTTGGAGATGTTTTTGCCCGGGTTAGAGCATGTGAGAAATGTCAGAAATTTGCTGAAAGACAGAAGATGGCACCTCTTCCCATGATTCCCGTTCACGTGGATGAACCATTCAGACAATGGGGAATTGATTTTATAGGTGAAATAAATCCTCCATCGAGTGGTTAGCATAAATGGATATTAATTACCACTGATTATTTCACAACATGGGTGGAAGCCATACCCGCGAGGAATGCCATAGATACTGTGATCATGAAGTTCATGGAGGAAAACATCATATCCAAGTTTGGTTGCCCTACCAGAATAGTGACTGATAATGCCCAGGCTTTCAAGTCTACAAATTTTGTGAGTTTCTGTCAACAATATAACATCACACTAAGTCACTCTATAGCCTACTATCCACAAGGAAATGGCTTGGCAGAGTCTTCCAATAAAACCCTGGTAAGGGCACTGAAGAAGGCTATAAATGAAAACTAGAAAAATTGGGATTCCCAGTTAAAATTTGCTCTATGGGCCAATAGAATCACCAGCAAGAGAGCAGCTGGGAAATCCCCATATGAATTATTATATGGGAGGGCAGCAATATTTCCTATTCACTTAGCCCTACCAGTAGCCCGATTCATCCAAGAAATTCAAGAGGAGCCTGATAATATGACCAGGAGAATAAATCAGCTGGTGGAATTGGAAGAAACACGCAATCAAGTAAATCAAAGGCTAACAGAGTATCAGGATAAGATGAAGTACCTCTTTGATTAGCATGCTAAAGATAGGAACCTGCAGATTGGTGACTTAGTACTCAGGTGGGATATCGGGAGGGCCAAAAAAGGAAAACATGGTAAATTCGATCCACTTTGGTTCGGTCCCTTCAAAATTGTGGAACAGGGAGGTAATAACCCTTTCAAGCTGGAGAATTTACAGGATGACTTGCTTGACACCCCTATAAATGGTCAGTTTCTTAAACCTTAATTCCAATTCTGATGTAGGCCGAGAGAGCCTGATGTATCATATTGTATATTAGTTTATGTTTCTATCTTTGTTTGAATGAAGTATGTGTGCTGATGAATCATGACGAAGAAGATTGAAAAGGTAGAAGTGCTAAAGAGCAGAGTTTGCATAGAATACTATCAGAGGGTCTGCGAAGTTCTTGACACGTCCAGGGATGAACGTGCCATCCCCAGATGGAGCCAATGTTGACCATTTCAGCCCCCATTGAATCTTTGATGATAAATCCCCTTTTGTTTGGCCTGGAAAATCCATATTCCACCCATCGCTACCTTCTCCCAGCCCCAAAATTCCATAAAAGGGCCAAAAAACCCGCATTTGAAAATAATTTTGAGGCCTAGCACCTTTCGGCCCTAGCCCCTGCACCTTTTCCTCCATGTAGCCTGGGCGCTAGACCAAGCACCAACCGGGAAAGGGGCTTATCACAAATGTATATCAGAAGCAGTATTAACCATTGATCTACACATATCTGACGGCCTTTGCAACCCTATCACGCACACGGTCCCCACTATGTTTCCCATCTGATCATATCTCAACTGTCTGATCAATCTACAAAATCAACGGCTTACAGTACTCCCGCCTTGGTGGTCCCCGCTCTGCACACTGTACCAAAAACAGTGGTTTATATCGCACCGCCTTTCTGAGGTGGGCGGTATTTCTCAAATCGGAGTGATTCCATACATCGCTTGCCACGTGTCTCAGCGTACGGCTCAAAAACCACTCTCCATCGCACCTTATTGTTCGGCAAAAGTCACAGCGCGATATTCATGACAGCCATCCGATCTGGAGGTCTTCATCCAACGGTTGGCACCCTTCGAGCCTACACGACATTTAATCACAACATATTTGACCCCTGGCCCACTATCTGTCGCCCCCCTACGCGTCCTCCACCTTTGATCTCCGCTGAGATCGGATGACCCTCATTAAACCTATGCCACGCCATTGACTCGGTCCTCCTCCATGTCACCATTCCACGTGCCATTTGACGCATTCTCTTCCATCTTCCTTATATCTCATTCTAAAGGTCAAATTCAAAGTTATTCATCTGCTACGTTCCGCCAACCTCCTCCATTGCCACCTCCCACCGTCACGCTGCATTTCCTATCATCGCCCTGCATTTCTCGAACTGTCCACCATGTCGCACTGCCTCACCATTATCCCCACTATGTTCACCTTCCCGTGAATGGTTTTCTTTAACGAGTTTGCGGATTTTGCAGGTTTACAGCGGTGGAAAACTATTATGATTCACAGTCTCTATTACTGTGATAGAGAGCACGTCAAAGGAACATTTTTCAGAGCTGAATTATGAAGAAAGCCTCGGGAAGGCAAATCGATAAGACTTCCATTAAAGAAGCAGGGTTAAAATCTGTTAAACCCTGCAGGGACATTCAAGGTGCCGATTTCACAGATGAAGATATTAATGGAGCAGTAGAAAAATATCAGTGGATGATTGAGGAATTCAACGCTCAGCATTGAAGACTTTCAACCATGACTCAGGTTTTAGAAGGCAGAGGGTACAATGCACCAGAAACAATACCCTTCATGTTTCATTTTAGCACCATTTTCTTTCAAGAAAGGACAGAATGTTTATGTGATTTCTCTGCTTTGCCGTGTTCCTGGAGATATTTCTACCCAGTGCATTTATTTCAGATAGCAGGCCACAGAGTACAAACAACATTACAAAGTCATCGAGTAGTATGGGTGTGCATGTCTCCGCCATTTTGTTTTAATGATACAATTAAATTTTCATCACCTACTCCCTTTTTCGAGCTTTCTTTTTCTCTTATAAAGCTCCCAGAGAAAAAATGATTTAGGGTTCTAGATTTTATCAGAAAATTATGCAGTGAAAGGCTTTTTGTATACATTTTGTAAAACTCTTTTATGAAGGCTCAGAGCCCATAGGGTCTCAGTGAGGAGGAGTTCCATTTGTTAAAGAGGATTCTGGTCTTTGGTATTTCACAGTCTGTAAATTTTTCTTATGTGTTATTTAAATAGATCATTTCATTTCATCCATCTTTCCTGTATCATGTTTTGGAATGCAAGTGGCTCACTGATTTATGGTATGGATTTATCCTAGTTGATACCCATGCTCTGATTAGTCAAGCGCTTTAAATATGGCTCATGCATGATATTTTGTTCCACTATTCATCTAAACCATATTTCTACTATATTAGTTGCTTTGGGAGGGTGTTTTTAAAACGCTATTGTCATGTATGGATTCTTATATTGGTAAGCCTATGCATGGTGGTATTGTGTATCTAGATATCAGCACAATGTTAACTAGTATCTTCTCAATATTTCATTCACTGCATACACCTTCTGATAACTTATTTCTGTGAGGTATTCCTAAATCGGCCCTCTTTGCAGTAAACTGTCTCTGAATTGTCTGTTGCTTTTATATTAGATTTATGCACTTTGCTTCTACAATATCCCTTCCTCTGTGTTAGTTTCTGAAGGTATTGGTCCCATTCATATTAATTTTCCTTGTTTTACAATAGATAGCATGAGAGCTTGTTATTGATAACTCCATCTGTTATACTATATGCTCCTTGCTATATAAGATGTCGTAGGCACTGGTCTACCACAAATCTAGGCTGTCTCTAGGAACGACAACAGAGGCTATGTTGTTTTTTCCAATTTAGGACTTTTTATGGAGACAACTTCTTCATATTTTATGAATTGGTCGTAAACACTGTATGGCATATGGTATATTAGGAATTATGGTATTTAGAGCCATATGCGGAAATAGGGTTTTTCAGAATTTGCTGTCAATTTGGATATAGTTCTATGATCTCTAGAATATGTTCAAAATGCATCCTATTCTACCAATGTATATCAATTATATGTAAACATGGACTTTACTTAATAAAACATGTTTGATTTTTCTCTCCTAAAAGAAGAAAGTGCTAAGTTCCCATAAAATTGATTAATAAATAGAGTAAAATTTGTAGTTGCATCAATATATAATAGATTGTAGTAACAAAAAGACATAAGTGATCTAGTCCCTCTATGCTGAATCACCTACAGATTGAGAAAAATAAGTTGGACATCATATAAGTTGTGTGTTACTCTTTTAATTACTTCAAGGGAAAAGCAAACGAGAATGAAAATTGAGGAGAATAAGTTGGACATCATACTATTTGTGTGTCATTCTTTTACATAATTCAAGGGAAAAGAAAACTAGAACAATTTCATCTAAAATTCCCTAGATACAACATTTTGGTGATAACCGGTAAGTATTAAGGAGGTAATATTGAGATGTATTCTTTCCATCAGGCTTTAATATCATTCCTCTCCAAGAACAATCATCATTGTTGATTCCCACTCCACCTTAGCACCATTATAGAAGTAAAAAATTGCAAATCGAACATATCCCACATGTATATTCTATTCCTAACCACTCGAGGGTGTACACAATTTAATTATAACCCAAAAAATTATAGTGAAATAAAATACATGATTAAGATGAAATATACGCATGTATAGACACGATACTCGAACTATAGTCATTGAGTGCTTCTATAAGAAAATTATGATAGTAGAATTTGTAACTATACATCATAAATATCACTACTCTCATCATTTCTATTATATAAACTAAAATATCTCACTCAACAATTAGTCTCTAGATGGAACATTGCGTCAATATTTATTTAGCATGATTATGAATTTTGGTGTGTAGTCAATAAATATGTTAAGTTCCTCAATGTAGTTATACTGTGTAAGTGGGTGACATCAATTGGATCTCTAATGCGAGCAAAAACTAATCGGAGTGGAAATTATACATTGTACCCTGTTATGTAAACTGGTAGAATCTTAATAAATTTAGGCTATTCAAGTACTATGTTATGTGTAGAGTGACAACTGCTAGTTATTAGTATAAGAATAATACTAATCCCGATAGTTTAAATAATTTGACTTAGTTAATATTTTAATTTGAAGTTGAACATGTGGTAATATTCAACACAAATAAATAAATAAATAAATAAATAAATCATGTAGTGAAATTGACAATCTAGGATTTAATCTTGTGAATTTAAATCTACTTCCATCACGATACTTCTGTGTGAGATTTCAATATGTAATATCATTGACCATATTATATCACTTCTTGGAGTTTCAAGATATTACCAACCATGCTTGTTTTCGACCTAATAACTTCCCCTAGAAGAAGGTAAACCTTTAATATAGTCTTATTAAAACTTGAAAATTTTGAATCGCCAGGATGTAATAATAGAGTTGGTTATGAATTTGTAGATATCGTTGGCCACAATCTGATTCTTATGCAATTGACCAATCCAAATCATCTGAGATAAAGATGCCTGCAGACTTAATCTGCCTAATATATAAGTTCCACTCTGTATGCAGACAAAGAGAAAGATCAATATCTTCTGGCCAAAGCCAAGATTGAATATTAGGAGAAAGAGTCTGAAAGGAGAGAATATAAGAGAATAGAAAAATGCCTCTACCATGAAAGTGTTGTAGAAGAGGTACAGATAGTGTATGAGCACCCTGTAATCCTCTCACAGTATCCAAGCCAACCTCGATCTTATTTCCAACCTCCCAGCAAAGTCCCGCAAAAATCCAGTGTCTATTTGTCATCATACTATAATATTTGGGTTGTAGGAATATTTGTAGTGTCTGAATCAACATTTTACTCTTATGTTGTAACATATTATAATTTATAAAAATTTTTATTACATGAAAATTATTTAAATGAACAATAGACTTGCAGTAATGAAAATTTTCAGTAATTAGGTCAATAAGTTTAGAATGGTTAAGAATATAGGAATCTATTGTTTGATGTATTAATGTATTAGATGATACAAATTATTGAAGTCAAAGTAGTAAAAAATCTAACAATTTGTATAAGGTGGATTCTAAATTCAATTCAACTAAGTGATCAAATCTATTTAATCTTGTAAATTTTGATTTTTAGAAGGGAATAAATTAGATATTAGAATGAAACAAAAGATCTTGAAGATAAGGTTATAAAATGAAAATTTTCTTTTAATAAATTACAAACTAATGTTGATTATTAAATTAATGAAAATATTTAGATGATAGTAAGGGAAAGATATATTATTGTTATAGATTTTTAAATTTGTTCTTATCACTTTCTTAGTTACCAAACATTGGTTATCAAAATTGAAATGTATTTTATTTGTTAGTGTCTTGGGTATATAGATATATAATTTCTTTTATTGTGAATTATATTAAGAGGAAATTTTCACAAAGAGATAGCAGTAAAAAATAAGAATAGAGAGAGATCTTGATGGTGTCATTAGTGATGGGTGTTACATGTGGTATCATAGTAAGATGTTGGATTCCTACATTGTGATATCAGAGGCCAATTCACACAATGGAACCTTAATCTTCCACTTTGTTTTTATTAGTGATGAAATAATGTAAATTGATTTTTGATTGAAATAGGCATCATGCCTATAAGATGAGCAAGGAGGACGGTGGCTGCAAGAGCCAACGACATGGAATTACCTTGAAACCAAATCCATTCACCCTACCTGATGAAGGGGATCATATTGCAGAGCAAGAAAAAAATATTATGGGAGAAGGTTTCGACATAATGAGATCTTTTAAACAATTATTTGATTCTTTAATGAACTAGACAAAGTGAGAACAAGGAACACCCTTTTCTCGGGTCAAAGGGTACCAAAATCCTATAAGAAACAATATGCATTAACAAATAGAAAAAATAAATTTTATAGAATTTTTGGGTCAAAGGATGGACAAGCCATGGAAGCTTGGCTAGATAACATTTCCACGTGTTTCACATTGAGAGATTGCACCTCTAATATAAAGGTGAGGATGGGGGTGTTTTAGCTAAAATGAAGCACTTTATTATGGTGAAATACACTCTTACCTTAGTTTGATAAGGACATTTCTAAAGTAAATTGTGAGTTGTTCAAGGAAACATTTAGGGAATTCTACTTATCTGAGGAATTAATTAAAAGGAAATCGAACAATTTCAATTCCTTAAAACAATGTGGTAGGTCAGTACCTGAATATGAGGCCCATTTCATGGAGCTCCTTAGATATGATCCACATTTAAACACCGAAAATACGAGAGTAAACAATTGTTTTCATGAATTGGACTTCAAAATTCAAGGCCATGGTAATAATTTTGATGCCTCATACCTTACATGAGGTTTTTCAACAATCCATCACCATCAAAGAGGATATTTTGAGTAGTGGACAGAGTAGACCACCAAGGCCTATGATTTCAAAAGCACCTAGTGGGAACAATAGTGAAAAAACCGCCAGGAAGGGTTGGTATAAAACAATCAAATATGGTAAACAAGTAAATAAAGGCCACCTTATCGTCCCCCAACACAAAAATCACAATTTTCAAAACCGTATTGATACCCTAAAACACAACAATCATGCCTGATTCAATAACATCTTGCCAAATAAAAATTCTATTTCACACCTCAGTAATGTTAGGCACAACACTTTGGTTTCTACCAAAAAAGTTTTAGGCCATCACTAAATTCAACCAAGAGTAGGAGTTAGGCTCCTAGGAGGGCTTGTTGGACTTGTGTAGGTTGGCACCATGAGATTCCCTTTCCCTCAATGATAAGGAATCCAAACTCAACATAATAGTAGACCACTGTGGAAATACTAGGAAGGGCTCATTAGATACATGCGACTGTGAATAATGCCAATATGAGCATCAATCCAATATTATTGAGAGAACAAGTCATGTTGAAAATGAATTTAATTAGTTTTTAAATAGATTTAGGTACCATTGAATCTTTTATCTTGCATGTTGCATTAACAAAAAAATATGCATGAATTAGTTTAAGAACATAATTTTAGGTATGAAAAATTGACACGTGGAATGAAAAATAATGTAGGAAAGTTAGTAAGGGTCTGTAAGGCCAAGTAAAGTGTATGTAAGAATAAAATATATTTATATACTATGGTCCTAGGATCATATGACATTTTTAGAGGAATGAACTGGTTAGAACAACATGAGGCAGTTCTAGACTGTAAGGATAAGATGTTGCATTTCACTAACGATGATGACTAGAGGAAATCCTTGGTGGGGAAGAGCCAAGGAGTGTTGTTAAGGTTCATCTTATTGATGTAATTGGTGAGATATAAATGAAATTATTATATGAAATAGATTTTTTAAATGACAGAAAGGATGCAGATGATCTGAAAAAATACACAATTCTTTCTAAATTCAATAATTTGTCCCTAGAAGATCCATCGGGGATGCCTCCTTATATATATTAATTTTAATATCGATCTTAAACCTTTCAAAAAATCTATCACTTAAAACACTATATTGTATGTCAAACCTCGAATTTAAGGAATTACATATTCAATTAGAGGAATTGTTATATTTAGGATTTATATGACCTAGCGTATCACTGAGGGGAGCATCAATGATATTTGTTAAAAATAAGGATGGACCTTAGATGTTATGCATATGCTATTGCTAGTTAAACAAGGCAATGATTAAAAATCAATATCCCTTTCCAACAATAGATGATTTAATTGATCAGATGAAGGGAGTGACTATTTTTTTTAAAGATATATTTGGGATCTGGATGCCATCAAATGAGAGTAAAAGAATAGGATATCTCAGAGATAGTTTTAAAGATGATATTTAGACATTTTGAATTCATAGTATTGTTATTTGGATCGACCAACTCCCCATGTGTTTTCATGAGCTTAATGAATAGAATATTTCAAGAGTATCTTGAAAATTTTGTTTAGGTATTTATTGATGATATTTCATTTATTCATGAAACTTAGAGGAGCATAATTAACATTCAATACTTGTATTGTAGTGTCTTATAGAAAATTAGTTATATGGGAACTTATATAAGTGTTTTTTTTTTTTACGGGGTAAAATCCTTGAGGCTAGGGTTGATAGCCGCAACCCACCATAAGTAATGAAACAACAAAAATACTAAATCAATCATATAAGTTGCTTAAAATTCACAAATTTGTGGATATGCAATTACGATAGGGTCCTACATTTGATGTATATCCAAAGGGTACAAACCCTTGTTCTTGCTCCATATGCACATAATTTCAACAAAAAAAATAAGAAAATGATTAAAAAACAAACTCAAAGCATACAAAGAGGTATATGATATATTATTCCATCAATTATCTAATCATATAATCATAAAAATTCCATATGGACAAACACATTAGAACAAAACATGAGTTTATTTGTTGATATTTATAACATAGAGGTAGTTATACTGTTACATGATCCTTGTTGTAGGAAAGGAATGAAAGCTTCATCCAGATCCTTTCTTCTGGGGCCATTAAATATATCCTACTCCAACAAAAGCTATAAGAGCATGAGATAAAGGTGTTCAAATCTACAATAATGACTAGGGTTTCCTGAAGAAGGGAGAGTGATCGAAAGCATAATATTGACAGACTTGATTATGAATAATATTTCTAGAGTTTGGATGAAAAGACAAATTATGCACATGGTGGACCATCTAAGGTGTGTATAAATACCATTGGAAATTTGTTTGAGTGGTTATAACATGATACACAATAGGTGGCTTCTAGTCTAACCTGTAAACCCCACCTGAAAGATCAGCTTTATATATTTTTAAAATATATTTAAAGGCATATGTGGGGTTCTTTGGGAGAACCTGTGTACATACACATTCTATATGTGGGAAGCTTGTTTATCTAATTAAAAAAAAAGTTTTTAAAGATAAATTTACGTCTTAATAGGGAAAAAGGGGATGTTTCCTTGGCCAACAAGTGGAGTCTAAATATAAGTGTGGAAAAATATACCATAAAAAATTCCCCCTAATGTATGAGGTCACAAGGGGTTCTGATGGAAAACATACATTATCTATACATACATGAGGATGTATGAGGAGGGCTTGGTAATATCTCACCAAATTTAGGACTGATCAATACATGTAAAAGGAATTTTAAAGAAAACTCATATCTAAGGTAGGCATACACATGCTCAAAGGAAGTAAAGCATGATTGCCAATCAAGTAATCTATGGATCCATGATGATGTGTATATAGTATGACAATAATAATAATAAAAATACATAATGGACCCAAAATTAGATCATATCCATGAATAGCACACAATGAAGTTATGTCTCAGTATCGTATAGGAGGATGTATGTAATAAAGTGAAATATACAACTGATCCCCACTAAAGTACCAAAGTCATGTACAAAGGAGTGGTACTGTATAAAAGCTCATGTTTCAACACATAGGATGCTACTGAACCAAGGGTAGAATATAGGGATGGATGTCAATGGCAAGAATTGAAGAAACTGTCAAGTCAACATGGATGCTTACACAACTTGAGGTCTTCAAAACTATTTTTCAATGGTACCTTTCTACATTATGGGAATAAACAAGTTGAATTCAACCATGTGAGAAATGGTTTGATTACTGGTAATTGATGTATACCATTAAAAAATTTGATACTACCCATCAATACTACTAATGCATGTATGATACTTCTAATGCTAATGATAATGCTAATGTGATACTACACGAGTATATGACTAAGATGCTAAGTAGATACTGAAAGTGACTTGAAGAACTAGATATGGCTAACATAATGGGTCAAAAGACACTAAAGAATGGTTGATGCAGAGCAAGCTTCCCTTGAACATATGAATGACACATATTGTGACTTAGGCAACATGGAATGAATAATGAATCTATATAAATATGAGACACAAGAGGCATTAGAAAAATCTCCATATGATTAGAAGAGTAACCAAATGAAGGGGTAATTAATTTAAAACAATTTTTGGCTTCTTAAGGCCATATCAGGTACCAAAATAATGATGATAAGACTCATAACATGATGCTTTGCTCAATGGCGACACAACTAAATTTTCTCCCAAAATTATGAAAGAAAAACTTTCCCATCTTTCTTTTTTTTTTAATTTTTTGTTTTTTAATTTTTATTATTTTTAATTTTTCATTTTATATAAATTTGAAAGGGAGTAAAAAAAATACTCATAGTATAATAGAGGGAACAAGTGTCAAAAAAGAAAACTAGTTCCAATGCTTGGAACATTCCTACGCTCAATGCAATGGATGTTGAAATTTGCAAAAAGAAATATTGAAAATGGCGACAAGAAGAGGCTTCTAATTTATTTTTCCCTTCATTAAATTAGAAGTAAATTGTAATTCCACATCACATGACAAATTTTACAAGTTAATTAAGTTAGGAAGAATTATTTAGTTTAGTCAATTCGAGTTGAGGGTCAAACTAGAGGCATGTAGAGTTTATCCTACTTTTTAGGAGTGCTGGTTGAGTTTATTTTGAGTTTTAATTAGTTAACTCAGTTTATTTGAGTTAAAATAAGTTTAACTAGTTCTAACTAATGAATGAACTAGTGAGAGGTCCAGTGAATTAAATTATATTTAATTCACATGCAATGATAAATCAAATAATTTATAATTCACTCATAAATAACCCATGCATGTCAGTTATGAGAATGACCTAGTTGAGGTTGGAGTTAAAAGGGAAGTGTACTATCAATTGTATAATTAGAAAATTGTACTAGTGGTGCACGGAATATGTAGGATGACTTGGATGTATTATGCAATCAATTAGTTGGAATTTCCTTATTAATATGGGCTCAATTCCCTCAGGAATTTGTAAGAAAGGCTGAGAAACCGAAAGGCAAGTTTTTGGCTAAATATTGGGCCAAAATTACTCAGATCAATGTGAGACAGTTATAGATAGTGTAGAGAGCTATCAAGCATGAGAGAAGCATTGTGTTGTTTCATATTCTTGAATTAATGCAATATATAGATAGCGAGGTTTTTAGCTGAGGCTTTCCCCATATACATCTTTATGTTGTGCGATTGAAATTATTTCTCTTTCTTGTTCATGTGATTGTGCGATCATAATTGGTTTCCGCAATTCATAGAATAGATTAAAGTATTTTATTTTAGCATATTACAAGATCAATTGAATATATGTGGATTTTATACATGGTATTAGAACATGAATCAATATAGAAGAGAATAAATAGAGTTTGTTTTGAAGAGGTTAATTGAATTTGCAGATTTATTCTTCAGGACCAGCAATAGATCAGGATGTCTTTCTGTGGATTTAGACTCAAATATGCCCTTGAGGGTAGTTAGAATTAAATAGCATGGAAGAACATGATGGAGGAAGTGTTGGAGA